>RJWJ010016523.1:0-34357 GCA_004363605.1 Indri indri
TTGATCATATAAAGTTAAATTAATTGTAATGTATTAGTTAACAACCAACCAATTGGTGGAGTAGAAGATCAGTTACAAACCAATACAGTCCCTGTTTATCCCCTAAGGAAAAATTTCTCTTTAACCTCAGAAGTTGCTTTGTAGGCACAGTTAAGTTTTATAGCATCAGGAAACCAGTGGTAGCTTGGTAACCTGAAGCCTACCTCACTGGGAAAACAGAACTCAGATGATCTAAGAGGCATCTGACAGATGACCAAGAGCCATTGTGAAGAGGCTCCCGGTTTTTATTTTTGTTTCTTTTCTACATTTACTTCCATGCAAACAATTTTTTTCTCCACTACTTAATTCTCATTATATCCAAGCCTGTCATTCCTGATATTTGGCTTATTTAATAATTTTATTTTTGTTTTTAAACAGAACTAATGATGTTATAACTGATGTCTTCTTAGATATGAAGACTCATTAATGAACATTTCTTGATGTTTCTAGTTTGCTTAATGGTGTGCACAGGAAGTATCAGGCTGTTAATGTTTCTGGAAAGTGGGACATCTATTTTCATCATATACTCTGGGCTGGAAATGATTTTTTTTCCCCTGTTGAAAGTGCCTCCCATCAATAGAGTATGTGAAAAGCACTGATGTTTCAGGGAAACACTGATCCCATAGAGAGAACACAGTTGCCAGGAAAAAAGATACAGCACACTCAGCTTAGAGAGAAATAACTTCATTGTACATTGCCTGGCACATAATATTATAGTTTCTCAATAATATTTCTCATATCAATGAATAAATGCATTCTCTGTTAAGAAAAAAAACAAGCAACCGGAAATGAACTATGGGTATTGAAAGGAAAGAAACTTTGTGGAGGAAATAAATTGTTTTCAATAAATTAACTTATAAGACTCTTATAAGTGGTAAGTGTTCTGAAAAGAAATGCAGGTTTATGACAGTGCCTAGATAGGAGAACAAAAATGATTGGAATAAAGGACCCAGAGTAGGAGCAAAAGACCAAACTCTCACGGGAATGGTCAAGTTTTGTCACTAGTTCTTTGGTGAGAGGGAAGAGTAGAACTTGTTTGTACAGTCTATGATTTTTTTTTCTTCCAAATATATCATTCATGTATACATTTGGTCATTTATTCTTTTAGTCATTCATTAACTGTACATTTATCAGACACTTTTTGTGTGCCTCCATGTACCACCGGGCATTCTTTCTAGACACCAAAGGTGTAGCAAATAAACAAAATATGAAAGTTTCCTGGTTTCATTGTGCTTTTATGTCATTGAAAGGATTTAAATAATAAACAATGATAAAATACATCTGATATTATGTGTTAAGGAAAAATCACAGCAGGCTAGGGGAATAAGGAATGCTGTGTGTGCGCATGTGACTATTTTCTGCATAATAATCAGGAAAGACTTCATGATAGATAACATTTGAGTTGATGCCCAAAGATGAAGAGGGAGTGAGCCATAGAAATATCTAGGGGAAGAATGTTCCAAGCAAAAGGAGCAGCAAATGTGCAAGTCTGGAGGCAGGGGATAATTACTCATGCTTGAGAAATATGGCTGGAGAAGAGTGAGTGGGGTAGGGAAGTGGAGAAAAATGGAGTCATACCATTAAGTTCCTTGCAGGGCATTGACATAGTAAAGGCATTGGCATAGTAAAGGCATTGACTTTCACTCTGAGTGAGAAAGAAAATCACTGGACATCTGAGGGTTCTGAGAAGAGGAAACACAAGATCTCTTTTGCATTATAAAAAATAACCCAATTTTTTGTTACATAGATAATCAAATATAGAAGGGCAATGGTGGAAATAGAGAGAACAGTATGGAGGACATTGCAGCAATCCAGGCAACAGTTTATGGTGATTTGGATTAGGATGTTAGTAGTGGAGGCAGTGATGTGGTCAAATTCTGGATGTATTTTGAGAATAAAGGCAGCAAGATTTGATGATGGATTTGATGTAGGATGTGACTAAAATGAATGGAGTCAAGATTACTTCAAAGTTTTCTTTTTATTTAAATATTAAGAGGATATAAATATTTTTGTTACATGTGTAGACTGTGTAATGCTGAAGTCAGGGCTTTCAGTGTGCCTGCCACCAAAACAGTGTTCATTGTACCTGATAAGTAAGTTTTTATCCCTCACCTCCCTCCCAATCCCTCTCCTTCTTAGTTTCCGATGTCCTTTATGTCTTTTTGTGTCCATGTGTACCCATCCTCTAGTTGTCACTTATTGGTGAAAACATGTGGTGTTTGTATTTCCATTCCTGAGATACTTCACTTAGGATAATAGTCTCCAGTTCCATCCAAGTTGCTGTGAATGACATTATTTCATTCCTTTTTATGGCTGAGTAGTATCCCATGGTAGGTATGTACACACACACACCGCATTTTCATTATCCACTTGTGAATTGATGGGTACTTATACTCTGAAGTTTTTGATGTAGGCCACTAAAACAATGCAGTATTACTAGATATCTCAATAAAATGTTGAGTAGGCCACTAGAAATATGAGTCTGGGAGTCATGGAGAAGTTGGGGCTGCAGATATAAATTTGAGCAAATAGATAGTATTTAAAGATATTAACGTTTGTGAGATCACCTATAAAGTAAAGGAAAAATTTTGACCCCTGATTGTGGGGAGATGGCCACACTCCCTGCAAAAAATCGGGTCCCTTAGGTAGGGGTCATTGCAAAGGATAAGAAAATAATACAAAATGGAAAATAATGGAAATAAAAGAATACACAGAGATGAAGGTATAGTTTTATAGATTTATAAGGATTATAGGCAAAGTGGGTACTCAGGGGGCCTTGGATCTCTCCGTCAATCACAAAAGGCAAAGAGTGAAGTTTTACATGGGCATTTATAGGTACAGTGATCGGTTGCCAAGGGTAACAGATTTACATAACAACAGGTAGTTCCTCTTAGGTTAAAAGTTTTTCAACAGGCTTTTTCAGATCCCTTAACTAACTCTATCTACATGAACAAATGGTTACAAAATCTTTCAGAGACTAACTTCTAAGTTCTAAGGTAAATTTATCATTTAACAGAAGGGTTAAACAGAGTTACAGTGGCTCCATATTTTCTTTATCAAGTTATAGTATATTGAGACAGGTAGTCAGGAGTTTAAGCAGGAACTGTCCCTTGGGCCAATTGCTTTTAGCCACAGGTGTCTGTCTGTTGGGCGGGCACTCTTTGATCGGCTCTCATCCTGTGGCTCTTAGCAGACCTGCTTTGCTTTCCAAAGCAAGTCCAAATCTCAGGTCTGAGAATCGCGGTGCCATTGTGGGATACAGCCACCACTGATGTTTCAGAGATGCCCTGCTGAGGTGAAACAGCTTTCGATATGCAAACTAACATGTTCACATATTCCTTCAGGGCAAAGCTCTGCAAAACTCATGAGACGTTTCTGTCTCCAATATATTTATATTAATTTATGGAGCAACACTTGATCCCTAATACTATTGAATAGTTAGGGGTTGAGGAGAGGAAGAAAAGTTAGCAGACAAGACTGAAAAGAAGCCAGCAGTAAGACAAACCAAAAGAAAGTGCTATCCCAGAAGCCAGGTTGTGAAAGGGTTTTAAAAGGATGACATGTCAAGTGCATTAAATGTTGCTGGAAAGCCTGAGTAAGATAAAGACTGAGAATCGACTTACCCTCATGGGCCTGAGATTTCTTCCACTTAGAAATGCCCAGGTATCCTGGATGGTGAAGCTACTTCCACCCTCTTAGGTGGTGCCAGCACCAATGGGAGCCACAGCAGCACCAGATAAACCAAACAGAAGAAATTAACAAGGCAACAAGTCTGAAAATTGAACTAGCCTTGAAACCACAGCCTACAAAAGGAGGCCAGGACCTTGTAATCAGTGGAAACAGTGGGACTGCCTGCTAAAATAAAAAGTATAAATAAGATCTCCAATCTGCTAACCTAGAAAAAATACAACAAAATCATCTGTCATAAGAGGAAATCAACCTGAATGAGAAAAGGCAATCAACACCAAAAGGTAAGGCTAATACTAAGATGAACCAGATGTTAGAATTATTTGTCAAAGATTTTGAAGCAGCCAACATAAAAATGCTTCAGTGACCAATTATAAATTCTCTAGAAACAAATGAAAAAAAAAATCCATCCAGGAAATAGAAATTATAAAGAAGAACCAAATAGAAATTTAAGAACTAAAAAATATGAGAATGGAAAAAATAAACTTGCTGAGTGGACTCAATATTAGAGTGGATTTGACAAAGATTAGAATTAGTGAACGTAAGGACAGATATAATTTACCCCAATCCAAACAACAATGAGAACGTAGACTGTAAAATAAACAATAAACAAAATAGACAGCACCTCAAAGACCTGTGGTACAAAAACCAAAGATCCAACATTTGTATTATTAGACGCCCTTAGGAGAGGGGACAGTGAAGCTGAAGGGATACTCAAGGAAATAATGGCTAAAAAAGTCCCAAATCTGGCAAAAGACACAAACTTGTAGGTTCAAGAAGCTGAGTGATTCCAAATAGTATAAACTCAAAGAAATCCATACCAAGACACATCCTAATTAAATTTCTAAAACTGAAGACTGTGAAAAAAATCTTGAAAGCAGCCACAGAGAAACAACGCATTTCCTACAGGCAACAACAATGCAAATGACAGTGAATTTTCATCTGACACTATGGGGGTCAAAAGTGCTGGGAAAAAAAGAACTTTCAACTGTCAATTCTATTATATTCAGCCAGAAATATAGATGGAATATAGAAGGAATCAGATGAAGGAAAACTAAAAGAATGTGTTGGTAGCAGATCTACTGTTAAAGGTTGTCCAAAGGAAAATTTTCAAACAGAAATGAAATGATGAAAGAAAGCGTCTTGGAGCATCGGGAAGGAAGATGGAATGAAGAGGGGAGGAGAAGTATAAGTGCACTTAATAGTCTATCCTCTTCCTTATGAGCTTTATAAATCATGTTTTATGAATGAAACACAAAGCATAATGTAATCTGATACTTGAGACAATCGTATTTAAGGTGGAAAATGTAAAGGGACCCAAATAGAAGTGGTAAAATGTTGATACCAACACAGTAATAAGTCACAGGCAAATATGTAGTAACACTCGGAGCAACCACTATGAAAATTAGAACAAAAATACACTCAAAAACACTACACAAAAACCAAGATAGAATCCTATGAAATGTTTAAATAATTGTTCATAAGAGAGAGGAGAGAAGAGAGTGGAGAGAGAGAGAGACAAAGAGAGAGAGAGAGAGAGAGAGAGAGAGAAGACAGAAAACACACAAGGAGAAGAGTGAAACAAAATGCTTAGATATACCAATCAGAATATAAATACACAATCAAAAGATGGAGATTGGCAGAATGAATTTAAAAACAAAAAACAAAACCCCCAACCCCCCAAAAAACATGATCCAACAATGTGCTATTTATAAGAAACTCACTTTAAATTTAATGGCATAGGTAGGTTGAAAGTACAAGGATGGAAGAAGATATATCATGCAATGATAAAAATAAAGTGGGAGTGACAATATCAGAAAAAGTCAACTTCAGAGTAAAGAAAATTACTAGCAACAGGGACATTACAAAATAATAAAAGGATCAATCCACCAGGAAGATATAACAATCTTAAATGTGTATGCACAAAAATAACAGAGCCTCAAAATATATGAAGCAAAAACTGATAAGACTAACAGAGAAATAGACAAATCCACAATATAGTTGAGGACCTCAGTGCTCCATTCTAAACAGTTGATAGAACTTCTAATCAGGAAATCCTCAAGGATGTAGAAGACCTGACAACATAATCAACTGAATGACTCTAGTTGACATACTTCTAACAGTCCACTCAAGAGCAGAATGCATATGTTTTCCAGATGTCATGGAATATTCACCAAAATGGACTCTATCCTGGGCCTTTAAAAAACTACAATAAATTTACAAGAATTGAAATCAAATAGAGTGAGCTCACTGATCACAATTAAATCAAACAACAATACATGTTGAGGTAGCACTGTCAATGACATGAATGCTTACTGTCGAGTTTCAATAATCAAGATAGGGTGCTATAATGATATAAACCCATACAGCATGGAACAGAATAGAGAACTATCAGCTCACGCAAATATGCTCAACAGATTTTTTACAAAGATGCAAAAGCAATTCAATGATGGTAGAGAGACTTTTCATTACATAACTTCACACCTTATATAAAAATTAACTCAAAATGGTTCATGAATCATGGACCTAAACGTAAAATGTAAAACTAGAAAACATTTAGAGAAAAAGCAGAAATATTTGAGACCAGAAATAGGTACTGGAGCTGATCTATAAAAGGAAAAAAATGACAAATTGGGTCTAATACATCAGATGAGAAGACAAACTACAGACTGGGATAAAATATTTGCTAACCACATATTGAACTAAGGACAGTATCGAGAATATACAAAGAACTCTCAAAACTCAGTAGTAAGAAAACAATCCAAGAAAAGAATTGGCAAAAGACATGAACAGGCTTTTTATTGAAAACTCTATACAAACTACTAATAAACACACGAAAAGATGGTCAACTTCATTAGCCATCAGGTAAATGCAAATTAAGACCACAAAGAGATATCCCTGCAAACCTATCAGACTAGCTAAAATAAAACACAGTGACAACACCAAATGCTGGTCATCATGCAAGGAGATTAGATCACTCATATACTGCTGACGGGAATGTAAAATGGTAGATCACTGTGGAAAAAGGTTTGGAAGTTTCTTATAAAATTAAACATGCAATTGTCTATTATCCAGCAATTGCACTCCTGGGCATTTGTTTCAGAGGAACAAAAACATGTTCACATAAAAACCTGCACATGATTATTCATAGCAGCTTTATTCATAATAGTCCAAAACTGAAAACAGCTCAGATGTTCTTCAACAGATGAGTGGTTCAGTTGTGGTTGTCAGGGGTTAGGGTACAGTGGTCAGGCAGTACCTGGGAGTGGGACAGGAGACAGGTGGGTTTTGTTATTAGAGAACAACATGAAGGGGTCCTTGCGGTGAGGAATTGTTCAGTATCTTGACCATAATGGTAGAAAAATGAACCTACTCATGTGATAAAATTGTATATAACTACTTACACACACAAACACGCACATGCACACAAATGACTACTAGCAAAACTGCAGAAATGCAAATAAGATGGATGAGAGTATCAATGTCAATATACTGGTTGCGATATTATGCTACAGCATTGTACAACATTATCATTGGGGGAAACTGGCTAAAGAGTACAGATGATCTCTCTGTTATTTTTTACAACTGCACGTGAATCTACAAAAACCTATAAAGAAATACATACATAAAAGTAAGAGTGTAGATAGCAATATTTTTTGAGTATCTTAGTCAAGAATGCTTAACAATTCAGTCAGGGGCTCAAATAACTCATCAGTCCCACTTTAGTGTCTCTGGTGAGTTGACAATTGTTCATCTTTAAATAAATATTTGAGGATCTTTAGCCATCTGTTAAGACTGCATGAACTTTAACTTTTTATCAGTGTTAAAAAATTCTCTCTCTCTTTTTTAATGATAGCAGAAATAAGTAAGGAGGAGGAAAAAACAGTTTCCAAAGGTTACTTTGGTGAGCACTGGAGTCCTATTTCTTCATAACTCAACTATAAAAACAACATGGGGTAGACAAGGGCTGTTATTTAATAAGCACCAGCCTGGGAGAGTTGAGCAACCAACTCCATTTATTTCAAATGATCAACAAAACCAAGAATGGAGCAATGAAAGGATAAGCATAATGTATTAATTGAGTCACTGTCTCCATTTCTTCCTGGGAAAATGCAAAAATATAAAACACACACACACTCAAAAGGGTACATTGAAATCCCTTTGGAATTGCCTTTCATTTCATTGGGAGACAGGAAATGACTTAAATAGATTTTATGGTATTCTTAAGAAATAAAATTACCTTGAGTGATGAAATGATGTAAATCTTAAATAGTGTGTTGTATGAAAATGTCATGGAGAAGGGTTCTATAGCTGCAGATCTCTTATTTAAAAATAAACAAAAGGCAGCAATTACTCATTGCCTTGTGTAAAACACTGAGCAATTATAGTTGCATAGTTTTTTTTAAAATTCTGAAGTATTCAGTATTTGTGTTTGCAACACCTTTCCCAACATCAATATGCCCCTTTTATATAAATAAAGCCATTTGTGCTTTCTTTAAGCCAGAATGCTTGGTAGGCAAACTCTGAATAGGCAGTCTCAATCACAAAGTCATGGGACCATGAAACAGTCTTTCTTTCTTTTTCTCCTTTTATGTCTTTGTCATGTGAGAAATACACATTTATATCCATTTCACTTTTAGGTAGAGACCAGGCCTATATTAATTATCTCTTTACCTTTCCTATTCAAAATTTGGTCAGATTTGGCCTAATTTATCATGTTCCCTTAAAAAAAAACAAAACTGTACTGCTCGAATCTGTTTTCTGTAAAAACATAAAATCCTATATTCCTGAAATCTCAACTACTTTTCCAGGAAACAATTCCTACATCATTCATTCAATATCACCATTGCTGTGTTAGTTTTCCAAGGCTACTAGTGCAAATAGTGCAAAGCGGGTGGTTTAAAACAATGGAAATTTGTCCTCCCACAGTTCTGGAGGCTAGGAGTCCAAAATCGAGGTGTCAGCAGTGCCATGCTCCCTCTAAAGGCTTCTGGGAAGACTCCTTCCTTGCCTCTCCTGTCTTCTGGTGGTTGCTGGCAATCCTTGGTGTCCCTCGGCTTGCAGGGGCATTACTCCAATCTTTGTTTCCATTGTCACATGGTGTTCTCTCTGTGTAATTGTGTCCAATTTTCCCTCTTCTTATAGGAACACGGGTCATTAGATTTGAGCCTGCCCTAATTCAGTGCGACCTAATCTTAACTTAATTACATCTACAATGACCTTATTTCCAAGTAAGGTCATATTTCACACATACCAGGGGTATGGTCTTGAGCATATCTTTTTAGGGGACATGATTTAACCCTCAACAATTGTGAAAATATATTTTGATTAGTGCTAGTAGATTATGATAAAAGAGATATTTTTTAGCTAATAATGTTCTCATTAGCAACTCTAAGATTAATAAAATATTTTTCTGATTATAGTTTTCATAAGTATTAATAATTAAACTAACTTTAATATGCACATGATTTTCAACCTTTTTTAACTTCTAAGGCTATCCCAACTTGAATACAGAACAATTAAATCGTGTTCAGAGTTGAGCATAATTTACATAGTATTTTGAATAATTAATTATTTGTTTAATTAGGTACAGGTGATTACTGTATATAAGTTTAAAATGCATGAAAGGAAATTATCTTTCATCCCTCTTTTTCCAGACGTCCAATTTCTTTCCCTAGAAGCAAAAACAGTATTTTGTAAATCCTTCCGGAAATATTCTTTGCATATATAAGCACCTCTATCTCTCTCATTTATGTATTGAAAATCAAAACACGCAAATAGGAGCCTATTATACACATTCTGCACCATTCTCTTTCACTTAACAATAGACAAAACTCACTTTTTATTGCTTACTCCCCTCTAGGTACTGTCCTATTTCTCTGGTTGCCTTTATAGCAAAACACCTCAAATAAGTCATCTGTCCTCATTGGTCCCTTCCTCCTCCGACTCCACTGGAATTGCCCCAACCATCTGAAATAGCCATCCCTTGTTCCACATCACTTTCATTTTACCTATCTTCCTACGTATCACTTATTCCTGGTAACATGATAACATGCTTATTTGTTGGTTGTTGGCTGGTCTCCCAATTAAAATGTAAGCTCCACAAGTGCAGGGATATTGATTGACTTAGTAGCTATTTTTACTTCTAGCGGTAAGTTGATGATGAAAAATGGTATGTCATTGTAGTTTTAATTTATATTTCTCTTAAGTATAAATTTATACTTCTCTTACAGTATAAAAAGTGATCAATCGGAGGTTGATCACCTTTTCAGACGTTTAGGAGTTATTTGTATTTTTGTTTTAATGAATGTACTATCTGTCCATATTCTTTGCCTATTTTTCAGTTAAGTTGTGATTTTAGTCTCATTGATTTATATACATTTTTATATTAAGGAAATTAGAGTTTTCTTTTCTGATATGCTCTTTGCCACCATACCATAGTCCTTCCTTTCATTCCTCAGCTGATCTCATTTGGCGTTAAATATTCTTTGCTTTTTGTCAAGCTTTCTACATTTTTTGTGCTTTTGAAATATCTGTCCTTCTATCAGAGTCCCTGAATTAGGTGCAGGCATCATTGTGCCCTTGTCTTCCTCCTTTGCCCACCTCCATGCCGAGGTGGATTTGCCATTTACTCAGTTGCTTTTTAATAGTAAGGATGCTCCATTTCCATAGGAAAATGTGAATCCTATCTTCTTTATGGTATTTCATCAAAATATATAAATTTGCCATCAGTCAGCAACTTGGAATATTTATGAATCAGGTTTCTTGCCAGAGAATTTAACTGCACCTCTCTGCCATTCCTGTAACCACTCATATTTCCTGTTTTGCTTTTTTCAGTAGAGATCTTTGAACTAAATTAGCTAATCCCATTTAGCAACTGCTGAAGACCTTTAAGTAATAATATAACTGTAACTATATCAATATAATATATGAATAGCCATAACTTTTTTTAACTTTATATATGTAAGTTACTTCAAAAATTTTTAGAAGAAGTGTCAGATAAAAATTTTCTTTTTGTATAGCACCCAGCAGAGTATCTGGCACATATACTAAAAATATGAGATTCTGATGACTAAAAAAATGAATTCTGTATAACACTTTTCTCAATTTGAGAAAGTCTTACCGAAATATAGAAAATTGTTTAAACAGTAAAATGTAGCATAATTTTCCAAAAAATAATAAAATTATTAAATAGCCACAGTATATACTTCCCTGCTATAACATGAATGGGTAACACATGAAGCGTTTGTTCATTGTTGTGTTAGACAATATCTGCAGCCCAGGGTAGATTTAATTCCTGATTTACTATTCAAAATATAGCAATTACAAATTTTCTCTTACCATCTTCTTCTTAAATAAGAAATAGATGATTTACTTAACCTGTAGAATTATAAGAAAATATACAACCCCTCACACACAATATACTTACTGTGAATTATAAGCAAGGGTGAGTGTGGTCTTACAGCAATTCAGAAACTTCAGCTTCTGTAAGGGAAAACTAACAAATCATGATATTGATGCACCATTTCTGATATGATAAGATATTTTGAGGGCAAAGTTTTATGAAACACTTTGTATAAATTAAAAAGAATTAATTTTAACTGATGTTTGAATACATTGGACAAAGTGAAAGAAGTCCCAGTATATTGGAGCAAACAACTAATACACAAAATATTATATGGAAAAAAGTTATACTGGGCCAGTATAATAAAAGGCAGGATTGAGTTTTGCTGAAATTTTGATAAAGCTTAGAGAGATTTCATTAATAGTAGAGGAGAAAATTTCAAGTGAATTAAAAATGAAAAAAAAATGGTTCAATCTAGCCCAGTGTCATTCTAATTTTTTGGAATAATTCAATTAATACATTATTGAATGCCCATGATGTAGGCCAAGATAATTCTGGACACTAGAATGAAGGAATGAATCATGCTCATGGTTTGATATTCTAACTAGTTCCTTGAACTAAACCTTTCAGATTTTCATAAAACATTTATTTTGCATAGGAAATATCTGGCCGCCCATCTGGAATATTTTAGAATGTTCTTGAATGTACTTCATTCTGCCCATCTAATTCTTTTTTTTTTTATTTGTATAAATTTAAGGGGTAGAAGTACAGTTTTGTTTACATGGACATATTGCATAGTGATGAAGTTTCGGCTTTTAGTGCAGTGGTCCCCCACCTTTTTGGCACCAGGGACTGATTTCATGGAAGACAATTTTTCCATGGTGGTGGTGGTGGAGCTGTGGAGTTCAGGCAGTGATGTACAGCCTGTTTCCTAATAGGCCATGGACTGGTACTGGGCTGTGGCCCTGGGGGTTAGGGACCGCAGTTTTAGTGTAACCATCACTTGTATAATGTACATTGTTCCTATTAAGTAATTTCTCATCCCTTACCCCCGTCCTACCCTCCCACCCTTCTGAGTATTCAATGTCTATTATTCTCCACTCTATGTCCATGTGTACACATTATTTAGCTTCCACTTATAAGTGAGAACATGTGGTATTTGACCCTCTCCGTTTCTGAGTTATTTTGCTTAAGATAATGGCCTCCAGTTCCATCCATGTTGCCGTGAAAGACATACTTTCATTTTTTTATGGCTAAATATTATTCCATTTTATTTTATATATGTGCTACATTTTCTTCATCCAATCATCTGTTGATGGACATTTAGACTAATTTTATATCTTTGCTGTTGAGAATAGCACTGTGATAAACATGGGTGCAGGCATTTTTTTTGATATAATGATTTCTTTTCCTTTGGGTATATATCCAGTAGTGGGATTGCTGGGTTGAATGGTAGGTCTATTTTTAGTTTTTTGAGAAATCTCCATAGAGGTTGTACTAATTTGCATTCCCACCAATAGTGTATAAGTATTCCCTTTTCTCTGCATTCTTGCCAACATTCATTGGCTTTTTACTTTTTAATAATAGCCACTCAGGCCAGTGTGACATAATATCTCATTGTGTTTTTAATTTGCATTTCTCTGTTGATTAGTGAGGTTGAGCATTTTTTCATATGCTTCTTGGCCATTTGTATATCTTCTTTTAAAAATGTCTATTCATGTCATTTGCTCATTTTTAATGGGTTGTTTGTTTTTCTTGTTGTTGAGTTGCTTGAATTTTTTGTAAATTCTGGATGTTAGTTCCATCAGATGCATAGCTTGCAAATATTTTCTAATGTTCTATAGGTTGTCTGTTCAATCTGTTGATTATTTATTTTGTTGTCCAGAAGGTTTTTAGTTAACAGTTAAGTCCCATTTGTCCATTTTTGTTTCTGTTGCTTGTGCTTTGAGATCTTAGTCATGAATTCTTTGCTTAGGCCAATGTCCAAAAGAGTTTTGTGTAGGTTTTCTTCTAGTATTTTTATAGTTTCAGGTCTTACATTTAAGTCTTTGATCCATCTTGAGTTGATTTTGTACATGGTGAGAGATAGGGGTCCAGTTTCATTCTTCTGTATAAGATAATCCAATTTTTTCAGCACTATTTATTGAAAAGGGTGTCCTTACTTGAACGTATGTTTTTGTCAACTTTGTCAAAGATCAGTTGACTACAGATATGTGGCTTTATTTGTGGGTTCTCTATTCTGTTCCATTGGTTACTATGACCTTGCAGTATTATTTAAGATCAGGTAATGTGATGCCTCCAGCTTTGTTCTTTTTGCTTAGGATTACTTTGGCTATTTTGGCTCTTTTTTGGTTCAATATGGATTTTAGGGTTGTTTTTTCTAGTTATGTGTAAAACAATGTTGGCATTTTGGTGGAGATGGCATTGACTCTGCAAATTGCTTTGGGCATTATTATCATTTTAATGGTATTAATTCTTCTAATCCATGAGCATGGGATATTTTTCATTTGTTTGTGTCATCTACAATTTCTTTCATCAATGTTTTGTTGTCCTTGTAGAGATCTTTTACCTCCTTAGTTAAATTTATTCCTAAGTATTTTATTTCATTGTTTTTGTAGCTATTATAAATGGATTGATTTCTTGATTTGGTTCTCAGCTTGATTGTTACAATGTACAGAAATGCTACTGATTTTTGTACATTGATTTCATGTCTATATATCAAAATAATAAAGGCCATATACAACAAACCCACAGCCATTACCATACTGATAGGGGAAAGTTGAAAGCAATCCCCCTAAGAAGTGGAACAAGCCAAGGATACCCACTTTTGCCACTCTTATTCAACATGGCACTGGAAGTCTTAGCCAATCAGACAAGAGAAAGAAAGAAAAGGCATCCAAATTGGAAGAGGAAGTCAGATTATCTCTGTTTGCTGATGATATGATCTTATACCTAGAAAACCCTACAGACTTCTCCAAAAACAATCTTATATTTGATAAACGAATTCAGACCTTCAAGATACAAAATGAATGTAATCCTTACCTTTTTTTCCATGACTTGGGTAAATTCCTGTCACTTCTGTAGAGCTATTTCTAACTCCTTTGGCACAAGGCCTTGCACATAGTAGATGATCAATAAATACTTGTTAGTTTAATATCAGTGATGGAGCCAGCATTCAAAATATACTACACATATGCCTTCAAACACATTTATTTTCATGAAAGACTAAATATACGAATCTAGTACAATATGGTAAATGGAAGTCTGATGAGGGGGTATGAATTCCCCTAACTAAAGAGTTTTTGGAATTCAATAAATATAGGTAACTAAATAAACCCATTAAGGATAGGCATATTTCAACTTACAAGGTTATATGATTGTGAAAGTCAAATCCATCTTGAGTAGAGTTGCCAGATTTATCAAATAGAAATACAGGACGTTCAGTTAAATTTGAATTTCAGATAAACAACAAATAAGTTTTTAGTAAAAGTATGTTGTTATTTATCTGAAATTTAAATTTAACTGGGCTTCTTGTATTTTGTCTGGCAGCCCTAATTTTGAGGTGTAGTTTTGTCTTGGTTCATTCTGAAGGCCAACATTGGGTTTCCTAATGGAGAAGTTAGTGGGCACACTGCCACTTTGTGGCAGCCAAGAGCAACAACATTACTACTCTGGGGAGAGAAGAGGTGCTAGGCCAAGTGATTGGAATTTCATGTCCAATGTGCAAAACATATCGGATACCAAGATAAACTAAAGTGACATTTAAAGAAAAAAAAATGGCAATTACCATGCTTATCTGAGATAACATTAGTTTTGATTAGCATAATGACAAGATTTATCTCCTTTCTGAAGAACTGATATTCCAAGATTTCCAGATAAAGTTTTGGAGAAATGGGAGGATGGCTTTACCAGTGAATATTGCCAGAAATAATATGTGCACTATTCTCATGTGACCAGCAGTAAATTATAAAGAACTGTTTAGAAGAACATGATGGTATGACTTGCTAACATAATTCTGCTTTTATTTAGCACTATCAAATGAATGCTTGTTTTTACAATACCTTTAAGGCAGTCACTTTTACAATTAAAGAGAGGAAAGGATAAATGAATTTCTTGGAGGTTTCGCATCATATCAACAATAAGGATGGAGAGAAGAGTAAAAATTCCCTAACTTCCAACCCTTGAAGCTTTTCATTAACCAAGAATTACTATTGTTTTCTGCAATGAGCCTCTTTCAAGCACTTTAAAATATTATTTGAGAAAAACTAGTCATACATGTGAAATTAATAACTTTGTGATAATTTAAGGCATCCTTGTGGAAACTAAAGAATCTCAAGTTAAGAATTTTCAGATCTGTTCAGAAACTTCAAAGCAAATGATTCTTCGAAAATTCATTTACTCTTTTCCCTTTTTCTTCTGACTAAATAATTTACTTTATAATTATATGTTTTATGAAGAATGAGTATTCTTGGGAGTAGTGATTTTTTTTAATCTACACAAGAATATATTTAAAAATTAATTGACAATAAGTTACCAAACACTTACGCACTAAGACTATGAAAAGTATTGTACTTAATCCTTAATTTTGTGTGGCTGTTTTCGAACTTTGGCCATAAAAAAGAGTTAGAAAGCGGAGGTTCAAATACATACCAAATCATCACTTCCATTCATATTAGAAACTATACTAGGTATAATCTATATCAAAGTATTTGAAGCTGTTTTTACCTTGAAAAATAAGAAGATATTAGGCCTTGTTAATCTTTTTAAAAAATCGTGGTTTTATTAATTTTAATTGTCAAGCAGAGGCAAACACTGATTTTCCTGAAACCACAGTTGGCTATAATATTTTACTAAGAGTGTTTCAGCTTAATTTTTTTTTTTTTGAGACAGAGTCTTGCTCTGTCTTCCTGGCTAGAGTGCGGTGGTATCATCACAAATCACTGCAACCTCAAACTCCTGGGCTCAAGCTATCTTCCTGCTTCAGCCTCCCCGGTAGCTGAGACTACAGGTACCTGCCATCGCGCCTGGCTATTTTTTTTCTATTTTTGATAGGGACGGGGTCTGGCTCTTGTTCAGGCTGGTCTCAAACTCCTGAGCTCAAGTGATCCTCCTCTCTTGGTCTCCCAGAGTGCTACAGGCATGAGCCATGGATCCCAGCCATCAGCTTAATCTTGATGGAAAATTACCCAAGAAATTAAATATTCAGTAATTTTTCTACAGACAGTAGACAATTAGAAAAACATGTATATGTGACATTGCTTAGTTTAGCAACCTGCCAAACATACCATGTAATTTTACAATGGAAGAAAAAGGGCAAGGTCACTCTGGCCGTTACCACTTGCTGGCAAAGCTGTTGACCATACACAACACTTTAACAATGAACTGGGCGTTCCAGAAAATAAGTACTTAGTGTGGGGAAGAGAGGTGATATGAGGCTGCGTGGGAAATGATTGTGAACAGAATCTGCTATACTAATGCAATTTCTTTTGGTATAACTGTATGATTTACAGTATGTGAAAAGATCACAATGAATTCAGACGAAATCAGTACTATGCAAAATGCTTTCCTAAAATACAGGTTTGTGTCAAAAAATAAGTTGGTAGTGATATTAGAAAGTGAGTGTTTCTATTTTAGGAGTAGCTGATCATAATTTCAGGACTTCTTTTGCTACCTTTCTCCATAGACACATACCAACTTCTAGGGCTCAAGCTTTCTCTGTGCATTTGTACTTAACTACAAATGTGTGTTCCTATTTTTCTGTTATTTGTTTTGCTTACTGGTATTTCTTCTTCCTCACCCTTCTGCAATGTTCCATCCACCACCTCTTCCATGTGTCTGAAAACTATCCAGTCCCATTCTAACCACTTCCTTCCCATTCTTCATTCAAATGATGTCATAAAAGTAATGTGTACATACAGAGTTTCTCTGGAAACTCATGCAACGAACCACCAGAATGATCCTATCTTTGACAATGAAGAAAACTTGACTATATGAACAATGTTTATAATTAGCAGACACCCAACTCACTTTTAGATTTAGACTTCATTTGGTAAATATGCAGTCCTAAGAAATATTACATGCATTCAAATGAAATTATTTCAATTTGGTTCTATATAAAGTGGAATCCAATAAAAGAAATTGAATGTAAGAATACTCACTTGAAATGTGGATGGATATATTTTCCTGGGTTTAAAAGAAACAATCAAAGTGCTACAGTTCTTATAGAATTTGTCTAACAGGTTTTCCAGCTTTTACCAGACCCACCCCTGCTACAGTGGGGGAGAGGAAGAAACAATCGAAATACAAATTCTGAAACTCCCAACAATTACAGTAATATTTTTTATTACTAGTTCAGTTTCAATAGCATGTGAATGATTATTTCCTTGGGAAAAACTAGCACTTGAAAACAATACCATCATCTGAAAACCTGCCTTTCCTTGGCCAAATAATACAAATTACTAATCTCTAATACGAACAGTCTGTGGGAAGTTAATTTCAGAACTGAAATGATTAAAAAACCATGGTGAAGAGATTCATAGTTTCACGGCCTGAAATGCTGGCAATGTTCCTGGACCTATGCAGAACCTTCAGAATTATTAATAATGTTTTAAAAGGTGGTTCTGGAACAAAAAATTCAAATTCTACTCAGAAATACAAAACAGATCTTTTTTTCTATTCATCTTGCTTTTTATATTGTTTCATCTGATTCCAATGTTTGCAGTATAAAAATCCATTACACGGCATTAGAATCTTTCTCACCTGTTCTTGTGCTTTAAGCCAAAATTTAACTCCAGTTATTGGCACCGAGGCTGTCTTTTAATGTTCCAAGCGTCTCCAGTTTCAAAGGCAGATATAGAAAAGGTGAGAGATTGACAACTGGGGAAAGGCACTGCAGGAGAATTTCCACTCATTCTTTAAGACACAGCTCAAAGGTTACCTCTTAAATAAAGCCTTCCTGGACTTCTCCACCCTTCCAGTGTACTAGCTGTATCCTCCTCATAGATCCCGTAACTTCCCCAGGTGTTGCTCTCTTCCTACACTGAGCTCAGAGAGTGGGCTGATCTTCTGATTCTTATTTGCAACTGCAGTGCACAGAACATTGATCATGACCCAGTAGAACTGTCAATCAATGTTTCTTGAATACATTTCAGTGTTTGTTGAAAGGATAAATGAATAAAAGGATCTGCAAATTATTGAGTATCTCTTCATATACTTAACTAAAAGTGGTGATCTGAGTCATTCTTCAAGTGAATACTGAATGTTCTGGTTGAATATCCAAGTCTGAGTGAATCAGAGAGATTAAAACAAAATAAAACTTATGAACCTGGTAAATAAGAGTTTTCAGGTTAATATGGAGGTATGCTTTGTGATTCACATGTAAACTTGCTTTGTAGTCTTTCTTATTTCAATGGTTTTCTATTATTTGGGGGAGTATGTGGTTATTGGTGAATACTCTTAATTGTAAGTAACAGAAATCATCTCAAACAAACTTAAGTTAAAAGGAGGAATCTATTGTCTCACAAAAGGGTGGTGGAATTGCTGGCCTGGAGCCTGAAACCAAATCAGAGTTCTCTCTCTTTCTGCATTTTGTTTTGTTTCATAGTGTCTTTCAACAACAGATGGGTTTTTTCCTTTCTTTACCCACCTAATGGAGATCGTGACCATATGACAGCATTGGCTTCACACTCCGATATTTCCATCCCCAGAGATGAAAGGTGTCCTTTCTCACAAGTTCTAGATAAAAAATCTCAGGAAGCATTTGTGTAGTCTAGCTTGGATTCTGTGTCTCCTCCTGAATCTGTCACTGAGGACAGAGATTGTTGTTTTACCCGGGTTACTTGCACACCTTTCAATTGAATCACGGGCAAGCTCTACTGATAGAAAAAGAAGGAGCCTATGCTGATGATGTGCTTAGATGGTGGTCTTTGGAGAGGTGTCACATTTTTCCTTTATTTTCTTGTAAAGAACCTCTCGATAATTCCAACCTAGCTGAAAAGAATTTGTTCAGTTCTCCACCAAGATGGCTAGTTAGCTCAACATACCAGCAGAGGCCATCCTAGGTGGTGGAGACGGCTCCAAACGGAGACTGGTAAAGAGAGAGCACCCAGAACAGAGGCATGTGGAAAAGTGAAAAGTTGAGTCACAGAGAGCTAGGAAGCAGGGATTCCTTACACCAAAGGTTCCTACTTATAGGGCATAATGATGCCAGGGTGCTGCTTACTGTAACCTCAGATACTAAGAGAATATTATAAGGAATATGGACTGCTCAAAATATTGCTCATCAAAGGGCATCAAATAATTGGTTTCTGCACCTTGTATTCTGAACTTAACCTAATAAAATTTTGTGATACATAGAGAGGAAAAAATTAAGTCATCAGCAAAAATGTTCTCAGGGCTTTTCCAAACTGATTACTGTCACACCAACAACAAGTAATGGGATTAAGCTTTGAAATTACGAAGATAAATATAGTATGTATTTAAGTGTTTTGAACGAAATTTTACTGAATTTCAACTTTTCCCAAGTTTATATTCTTTAAGAGTAACCCAGTTTTTTTTTTCTTTTTTTTAAGACTCCAAGGCAGAATGGTATGCTATTTTGCATACCTGGCAGAATAGAGTGTACTAAGACTTTTCTGCTTATTTTTAGTCATCTACTGGAATAGTTTCTTCACATTTAAAAAGTCAACTTTACTGTAACTCTCATACTGTGAAATCTTTCACTAAATCTTCCTACTTAACAGATTTCCTTAGTATTCCATTAGTAAGAATGATAAAATCAGAGCATAATTACTTTCATTTTGAATTCTTTGCACACAAGTCTTGACTAGTATGTGGATAAGCATTTAAAGCTACTCATTTTCTATGGGAAAAAAAGGTTGTTTTAAGAGAAATAAGTGTCCTGTGCTGCTCTTATATGACATTTAGTAATCTACTTGGACATACAATCTACCTATGTTATCAAAATCCAGGCATTAGAATGATTAATTTCTTGCAATACATTTACTTTTTCCTATTTGCAATATCAAAAAGAGTAAGCATACATCAGGATAAACTAAGTCTATTCCCTCAAATATCTATGTTCATAGGATCTTAAGGAGATAATGCTTTAACTTATGTAAACTTCTCTAATAATGGAAACCTGAGGCTCTTCTAAGTGGTATTTTGTGTATAAAAAAGACATTTACCTTTATGCAAGTAGCTTTTCTTGCAACTCTGGCATGTATAGTTTGGATTTATCTCTGTGGACAAGACTTGTTTACTCATCACTTCATTCAGCAAATATTTCTTACACAATTATTAATTCAGCAGAGCACATTATTCAACCCCCAAGGGCAACCCAATATGTAGTGTGTAATTTTCTTCTAAGACCTTGAAGCTATTGATTCAGTCATGATGTTGATATATTAACAATAGTTTTTCATTTGCAAGTTTGAGAAATGACCAGATACCACTGCTGGGCCATGTTTAACCAATTTGTATAACTAGGATGGTTTTAATTTAGTTCACGTTCATGTTATAGAAAGAAAACAGAATATGTTTTCGTTGTATAATGATTTTACTTTATACAAAGCAGTTTCATATCTTTTAGTTCATCGTGATCTCATGACAAACATGTGACGTAAACAGGGAGAGTGTTATAGGGACTCCTTTTCCTGATGAGCTCAGAGAGGCTAAAGGATTTGCGAGGTCGTGAAGCAAGTGAACAGGAACGCCGAACCTGGAGATAGGCTGTCTAAATCCAAGATCATTCTTCCTGAAAGCCCGTTGGGTGACATCAGTCAGAGAAAAGGGCAAAACTTTAGGTTCAGGACCACATCATATTGTTTTTTTTTTCTGGTTCATAAACTCCAAAGGACTCGAGTAAACCTGGAGAATAGTTAAAATGGCCATTTCCTCATTAACTCAAATTCCAAGGTGATACAGTGGGTCTAAATATAGCACTGTTTAAAGGAAAGATTTTTATGAATTCCAGTGAAGCTCTTGAAGACTACTGTCTTTGAGTCATTTGCTTTTCTTGTTTATTTGAATTTAAACATCTATAGTCGCTCTTGGCAAAATAGGCTCTTTTCTCTTGAATTTTAAACCACGCCACTGATTAACTACAAAGATAGAATTACTTCTGAGGTCAAAACAAACCCTTGAGATTTGGTGGTTCACTGCGTTCACTTCCTTTAAAATTCTAGAAGGTCATGCTTATGAAATTTCCTTAACTTGAGCTAAGTTACTTGATATGGAAAATAAACTGCACTAATCAATTTCTTTAAGCATCCCTCTGTTTCCCTGTTTGAGCAACCTGGAAATCACGTCAGTTAGATTGTTTAGGACTCTAGTATCGTGACTGGCAGAAGACCTAAGGACTTTAAACAGAGCAAAATGAAATGAAAAAGCCACATCAAATTAAAAATCGAAACAAATGAAAACACTAGCCATTCTGAAACCTCTCTCCACTAAATGCATTTTATATTCAGGCTTGTATTTTATTTCTTTCCACACTAATAAAAAATACTGAGCTTAAAACGTGCTCCTTTTTCTCGGCATTCGTACTGTAATGGAGTACTAATGAGCAGCAGAATTGCAGGACTGGAGTCATCTAGTTGACTTCTAGTGGCAGTCATTTCTCACCACAGATCCTTTTGGGAGAAGGTAATATTAACAAGTCATTTAATAAAGCGCATGTAACCCCACGCATAATACAATTTTGACTATTGTAAGAAACTGGAGCTGCAGTCTAGCGGCTGCTAATTAACTCCTTAACACATAAAAGAAATATTAAGTATTTTTTCCTTACATCACAAATGAAATCTAATCTAACACCAAATATTTCAATGTGCTTTATAAAGACCTTTCTTCAACAAATCTTATCCTGTACTCTTCCTGAAATGAATTGAAATCATTTTCAAATATTTACTATATATCAAATAAATCCCTGGCCATGCCATCTATGTTTAAAAGGGAATGGTTTGATCATTTTATTTTATTTTTCTGAACATTCTATAAAACATATTATATATTTAAACCATTATAATATACCACTCTTGCAACATCGCCAATTTCAAAATGCTCCGTCGAATAGTTTATCGCTGGTGTTTTCCATTTCCTTTCTTGATCCTCTTTGAGAATCAGCCAAGCAAATGCTAGCTAAATTTATTTGCATTTATTAATGTGTCTTAGCCTGACCATTTCTTATTGAAAGGAAATCACAGGGCCAGAAAAAATAAAACCCAGTTCTTGGCTGAGGCTCCAACAGCATGGGGGTAATATCAGATGAAAAATAGAGACTGAGGGAATGTAAACGCTAGTTTATTCAGTTCGACTGATTTTCTTCCTATTAAGGTGCATTCTGTTAGATAGTTTTCCTCCCACTTACTAAATAGCTAAGCCCTGACATCATAAAGAAAACTGCAATTCACATCACTAAGGATAATGTCACCCAAAGATAGCTTGCTATTTTAAATATATGGAAACTGCATTGGGATGACAGATAAGTATAACAATCCATTTTATTTTTAACTGCCTTTGATGTGTTCCAGACTTTGAATATTCGGACAGAGGAATAATGGAAAAGTTATTTTTTTCCCCTTAAATCACACCTCCACACCCCAAACTACTATCCCTCCACCCTCACCCCTGAACTTTTTGAACTAAATTGATGATCCAACTCTTTTTTTCTTGCCAGGAGAATAGTCCTGGGCTGAGTTCCAGAAGATCTCAGATCACTGGCATTCTTTCTAGAAGAGTAATCTCAGGTATATTTCTAAGTAATATTCCTTCTCTTGTTGAGGGAAGTTGGAAAAGCGAAAACTCCCCTGGGGCCATATCAAATCAAGTTTAGGGTCGAGTATTGAGATGCTCTGTCATTTGTCATTCGCTCTCCATCTGTGAGCATTTGTGCTGAAGTGCCACAGTAGGACCACATTTCTGTCACAAACCAGCAGTGGGAAAACCAGGATTAGACGTACAGCTCGTACTTTCCAGCTTGTATCACCCTTTGAAACAGAACCAAGATCTTAGCCAGGATTTTCCAATAACACCATTGTTAAATACAAAATGTATATGTATTATTCCTCCAGTGAATCTTTCTACAGGGGAACAAGAAGTAATGGTCCATGATAGTCATTACTCTCTGTCTGTTTAAAGAACTCCATTAGGCATTTTAGGGCAGGCGTACTAGCAATAAATTCTCATAGTTTTCATTCTTAGAATGTCTTGACTTCTTCTTCATTCCTGAATGATATTTTCTCCTGTTATAGAATTCTCAGTTGACAGTGCTTTTCTTTTAGTACATGAAAAATGCTGTGCCATTTCCTTTTGGCCTCCATGGTTTTAGATGAGAAATTTGTTGTAATGCAAATTATTATCTCTTATAGATAATGTGCTGTTTCTCTCTGGCTGCTGTTAACATTTTTTTATTTGTCTTTAATTTTTGCAAATTTAATTATGACATATCTTGGCATGGATTTCTCTGGGTTTATGCTGTTTGAAGTTTGCTAAACCTCTTGAATCCATAAGCTTATGTCTTTCACCAAATTTGGAGAGTTTTCAGCCATAATTTTTTTGAGTACTTTTTCAATCAGATTCTTTCTTTCCTTTCTTTCTGGGACTCTGATGTTATGAATGCTGATCCTTTGTTGTTATCTCACAGATTCTTTATATTCTGTTCATTTTTCTTCTCAGTCTATTTCTCTCTGTTGTTCGGAGTAGAAAAATTCTATAAATCTGTCTTTAAGTTCACTGCTTCTGTCTTCTGTCATCACCATTCTATAAATAAGCTCATCTAGCAAGTTTTAAATTATCAGTTATATTTTTCAGTTCTATAATTTCAATTTGCTTCTTTTTGTATAACTTCTATTTCTGCACTGAGATTTTCTAGTTTTAAAATGTATATCAAGAGGATTTATAATTGCTCTATGAAGTATTTTTATGATGACTGCTTTAAAATCCTTGTCACTTAATTCCAATAACTGACTCACCTGGGTGCTGGTGTCTGTTGATTGTATTTTCTCATTTGGATGGAGATTTTCCTATTTTTTAAATAGTATTCCAGACATTTTAGGTATTATATTATGAAACTCTGGATTCCATTTAGTTTTTTTCTTTTTAAGGAAGTTACCCTGTTGATGCGTAGTGTAAGAACTAGGTGGATATATATGCTTATGTTTACCCTTTTGTTGCCACAGAGTTGGATTAGAATTTCAGCTCCCACTGAATCTTGATAACACCAGCAGAGAAATTAAGAGGAATGCTAAGTGGCCCTGCCTCCTACCATGTTGCTTTGCCTCACTGATACCAGATTGGAGATGGAAGCTCAACTCCCCACTGATCCCTGTTGACACCATGGTGGGGGGAATGGAGTACTGACTATAGTAGTTTCATGTTGTACCTCCTAATTCAGTATTGTTGCTGTTGAGTGGGTAAAAGTGTTCAGCTCCCTCTTGGGCCTGACACTAGAAGTGTTAACTAGCCCTGATTTGCACCACCTTTTCTAGTCTTGTTGATATTGGGTGGGGTGGAGGCTCTGCTCCCTGCTTAAAAAGATTGATACCACCCAGTGGGGGAAAAAGTGCACCACTGGTTGCTTTCACAGGGTGGAGAGGTAGGGTGGACGATTATTTCTTTGCTCAGCCCCACTGAAACCATGGGGGTGAGGGTGAGGTGGCCTTACCATTAATGTTTGGCTGTAGTAGGGCCAAAAATGTTTTCTGTTGACAGGCCACCCTTTCTCCGTACTTTGGCTAGGGGAATAGAATATTCTAGAAGTTTTCTATTTTTGTTTTGTTTTGTCTGTGCCTGTTGGCAGCTTGGAGGTGAAGCTTCTGCAGTGGCCTGTTTAGGATATATAGGAGGCAATTAAGGATACTCAGGTGACTCACCACTGTATTGCTCCTCAAGTCTTGAGGTCCCTAAGCGGTCAGCCTTGTTTCTAATTTTCAGTGTCTTTCTATGTTTGTTTGTTGTGGTATAGCCAGCATTTTTATAATTTGTTAAGAGACAATCTGGGAGGAATGAGGCCGCTTAATCTTGGCTGTAATCAGAAGTCCCACTGTAGATTTTTTTTCTTTCATATATATATAAATACATAAAAAATAAATATTTACAAAAATTAATGAAATCAGCTCAACACTAATGAAAAATTTCATGTATTCCCCATCTTCTTAGGTAGACCTTCTTATGCGTAATTCTGTAACAAAAGCTTCAAAAATCACACTAAGAAACCATTTCCTGCCCTACTTTGTAAATGTGTGGGCACACAAAGTACTGTTCAAACTTGAAACTTTTCTGCCATCTCCAGTCCCACAGTTATTCCACAAATATGTTTTTGCTGTGAATAAAATGACACTACATCTAGAAAGAAATCTTTTTTGTTCAATCCTTACTATAATTTACAAATTGTTTGATGATTAAAAACAGGGTCTTCAGGCACCTCAGGCACCTGGGACAAGAGCAATGGTGTACAACATATCAGAAGACTTGAGGTAAAGGAGACAGAATAAAGCTTTTGGAGTTGAATTGAAATTGGAGGTATTGGTGTGAACTCATGATTTTTTAATATAAATAGATAAATGGATGTAGAAACAGATGCACATGTAAGTAAACTTGTAAGTGTGTGTTTGGGGGTGGGGTGTTAGATGTTTCCTAGTTCTATCCTCTGAGAAAGTCTAGAAAGCAATGACATCCCAGTAACAGTGAGCACACTAAGAACCCAGATCTTGTTTTCTAAATATCATTTCCAACTAAAAGGAACCATGGATCCTTGGAGAAATAGTTGATTCCAATACTAGAACAAAAAAGGGCATGAGAACCTTGAATATCTTTTTGTGTAAAAAAAAATAGGAATTGCTCAAAGAATCATGGGGAAATATCAAGAAGCCAGCTTACAGGTGATTTTGCTAGCCAAATCTAGAAAGATTTTAGCATTGAAAAAAGTATGATAGTAATGGATTTTAAGTGATTGGAAAAATATGAGTCTGTAAATACATATTGATATGAGTGAATGAGTGAATGAATGAATAAGGAAGAAGAGAAATCTCTATCTCAGAGTAGCGTGCCAACTAATAAGAGATGATGGATTTTAAAAATGACCATTTGGCTCATGGTAATAATTGATTCATTATTACTTCATGATAATAATTGATTCAGGTAAAAATCATCAAAAGATATTAAAACAAAAGGGTGAATGTGTGATGGGGAGTAGGATAATTAAATAGTTATAAAATATCTTTCCACTAAGCCTTTATTAAAATATTTAAAATATAAAATCCTTATTAGTTATTCTTAAATTGGAGAAATCTGGCAGATACTTGATAAACCAAGTGGTAAAATCAGTATCACATGCTTATTGATACAGTACAATGAGAAGATAGCACCTTCTTCTGTGGTAGTCCTGCCAAAAATTGCCCAGCCTCAATCTGGGAAATATCAAGCAAACCCCAAACGAGGAATATTCTACAAAGCAACTGCTCTGTATGCTTCAGAAAACATTAAGATCATGAAATACAAGGAAAAAATGAAATCTTGAGGAGCTGTTCCAATTTAGGAGACTAAAAAGAGGTGACAACTAAATTATTGGAAAGAACTTATAAATAATATTATTGAGGCAATTGACACAATCTGAATGGGGCCTATGAACTGGTTGGTATTATTGTATTGTTGTTAATTTCCTCATGCTTATGGCTGTACTGTAATTATATAAGAGCATGCCTTTTTATGTGTGTATGTGACATGTATACTGAAATACTTAGCGGTAATGGGGCATTCTGTCTGCAACTTTAAAATGATTAAGAAAAATAAAAATATGTGTATATGTATTAATATATATGCACACACACACATATATATGGGGGGAACAGGAGGTAAGTGAAAGAGAGAAGGGGAGGGGGAGAGAGAGAGAAAGAGGCAAATATAGAAAAATTCTTACAACTGGGATATTTGTATGAAGAGTATGTAAGAGAAAGAAAGTCTTCAGTTAAGTGCAATGCCTCTCTTGGTTTCCATTACTGATGTTTGAGTTCCAATCCCTTGGTAGTTGAACTTGGAAATTAATAAATTTGGATAGTGATAGATACTTATATTTGTTAAGATAATAAGATTTTATTAATAACAATTTGACTAAGTAATGTTTGGTAAAGGGAATTTAGGTTTACATTCCTTTTAGCAAAATAATGGTAGAAATTATTTTAAATCATTATTGTGATTGGCTCTGGGCACATGGACCCTCTGTGAATTTGGCAGAGCCATACAACTTTCTTTGACTAATGGAATGTGAGCAGAAGTTTCATGTTTCACTTTCAGGTGAAAGTTTTAAGCACCAGTGCATGACTCATTGTTTTCATTTCTCTTGCCGCAGTGACCCAGGAATCATGTGCCACCTTGAAATGAAGCTTCCTTCATCTGGAATGCTGACTAACTGAATTTAGAGCTTAGCTGACCAATGACTGACATTGAAGTGAATGACAAATTAACTTCGTTGCTTTAAATTGTTGATATTTTGGTGGTTTGTTAAGGCGGCGTAACCAAGCTGGTTGCAGTCACCAGCCTTAACTGACCATCACTATATGCCAGGCACTGTGCTCAGTGTTTACATGGATTACCTCTTAATATAATTATCTATGAGGTCAGTTTTCTTGTCCCCATTTTGTCTTCATGTCCCCATATGAAGAAAGTGAATCTCAAAGAGATTAAGTAACTTGACTAAGGTCAACAGTTAAGCTGTGGCAAAACTGGAAAAGATGTCTTTGTAGAGTGATATGATCAATCATAAAATATACTATTTTTAAGTACTTTAAAAGCATCCACTTGAATATAACCATTGGAATGATAGTGACAAATAAACTTCAAGTCATTAAGCTAATTTAAAGGAGCTTTACCTATCAGCTCTTGGGATGCTGAGCATGCAGTGAGGAACCCCAGGGGTATAGGTGCGCCAGAGGCTTCTAGTGAGTTTCTCTTATCTATGTGACCATGGACAACATATTTAAACTCTTAGTCTCTCTTTCCCCAGATATGCAATGCAGTGCAAAATACCTACCACAGTAGACTACTTAGAGATGTGAATTATTAATAATTCGATGTGCAAAGTACTGGTAAATTAGTTCTCTTTCTTCTTCCCTCAAGCAAGGAATCCCAATCTCTCTTTCTCTTTCTCTCTCTCTCTTTCAATAAAATAACTGGTTTAGAAACATTCTGTGATACAAACTGTTTAGTAATTCACAAACTTCCCAGTTACTTCAAATTAATAAGGAAAGATCTCAAAGGCCGGGAAAAAACAATATTCACTAAACTTTTTTCTTGAGGAACTTCATGTTTAAAAGATTACAGGATAAGAAGTACAGTGCTTTGTGATATATGGAGCAGAAATGCAGGTTTTCAAATTCCAGTCGTATAATTTCCTAAATTGTCTGGTTTGAAAATCTGGGCTATTCGGATTGCCTTTGCCACGCACACATGAGTAGTTCTCCATTCTCTGGGAGGGTGGTCTTTTCCAGGAACTTTCAGTTGCAAACCATTACAGGAAAATCTATTCTCTGGCCAGTCCTCTGGTTCCCCATTTCCATTTGAGCATGTTTGTCAGTCAATAAATTCCTGCCTTTTGCATGTCTCTCTATATGTCTGGTGTTCTTCATTAAACAATGAAATACCCAGGCATTTTCTACTTTCTCGACTTCAGCTGAAACCTGTTTGGCAAGGCATGAACATAACTCAGCCTGCCCTTTACAGCCTAATGGGGAAAAGTCATTCTATGCCAATGTGAATTTCCTCACTGAAATGCTATGTTCACTGACACCAATGGGTGCTTTCTTCTTAAATAAGACGGAAATTTTCTGATATTGCCAGACAATTACTTGATAGCCCTTGGTTTTTTGTTTATGCACTTACCAACGATCCTACTGGAAGATCCCCAACAGGAGTAGTGTTGGCCAAACTAAAAAAGCCCTTGAAATTCCAATAACATACACTGCTTACTTTTCCCCTTTATTGTTTATTTTTAGTCTATAGCTTGATTAGATTAAATTTCCTTTATTTAGACTTCAGCAAGAACGACTGACATAAGGAAAGGTAGGGTAGTTGAAGTCTAATTTGAAGAGACAGTCGAGTAAATCACTGACATAAAAATATCAGCTCACATACACAGGCTTATTCACCCTGTGAGCCAAATGGCCCCAGTGAGAGCCCTCCTTAATTCCAAAACTAGGACAATATGTATCCACAGGTCAACTGGTACATTGGAATTCAAAGGAAATGTGGTGCTCTGATTTTCTGTTTGGCACACTGTGGTTTCATTGTAAAGTTAAAGCTTGGCAGCATGTTTGACATCAGATGGAAGTACGTGCTTTTAGTCAACTCAACACTTGCACGGTACTGTTAAAAGTACTCTGAGTACATGACTTTGAACTTTTTCTGCAAGAACAAGGAGAAACTCAAATTGATGTCGTATGATAACTAGAGCTGTTTTCAAGATTTCGCTCGGTCCGTTATTTGAGATTGCTCAGTGTTTGTTCAGTAGTCTTACAAAGCAAGGGTCATTTTTATGTTTCGAGGGAAACTAAATGAGGGAGGTAAAGCTTTTCACATCATCTAATATATGATTTATTTTGTCACTGGGATAACATCGTGCAATGATCCCTTTCTTTCTATGCCCACTGCTATGACTTTCATTTAGTCATTCAATATTTAATCATCAGTCTTCACTTGAACTAGTGTAGTAACATTTTAATATGTCTCCTCACTCCACTGCATTCAAAATACTGTAGTTGATTTACTATTCCCTAAGGGACAACTTAAATATCATGTACTCATATTCAAACGCTTCCCACTGCCATCCCAGAAATAGCTGTATCATGGAGCCCAATACTCAAATTCTCCTATAATGTGACCCCGACCTTACTACTGAATCTACCATTCCTCATCTTCAGGTACAAACACACCAAGACAGCATTCTCACATACACCCACACTTCCCTGCTCAATGTCTTTGTTTTCTACATTCACCAAGACTTACCTTCCTTTGTTAGTTTAGTCTTTCTATGTTTAGACTGTGCACAATTATTACCACTCACTCAAATTATACCTCCCACATGAGATCTTTCTTTATATTCAGCGTTTTGCAAAAAAAAAAAAAAAAATGCTCCCCTCCTGTAATATTTATTTATGAAATTTAATAAAATTTTTTTCTTATAGATATGAAAAAGATATATTTTGTTGGGCTTCTTTTTTGTGGAATTTTATTTATAAATTTTATAATTATTTATGAAATGGAGGTACAGGTTTACATAAAACTTTAGATGGGGACATAAGTTATTGAGGTTCTACACAGGGTTTTAAAAATTTAGTCTTTCACATTACCTCTCTACAGAGTGAAAGTAACTAGATCCTCTTTCTCAATTATATAATTCAATTTTTAAAAATTTTATTTCACTTATTTATTTATTTGAAGACAGTGTCTTGCTCTGCCGCCCAGGCTGGAATACAGAGGACTGATCATAGCTTGCTGTAACCCTGAAATCCTGCGCTCAAGGTGATCCTCCCACCTCCGCTTCCTGAGTAGCTGGGACTACAGGCATGCACTATCACCTTACTTGGCTAATTTTTTAAAAATTTTTTTGTAGATACAGGGTCTCTCTATGTTGCCCAGGCTGGTCTTGAACTCCTGGCCTCAAGCGATCCTCCTTCCTCAGCCTCCCAAAGTGCTGGGATTACGGGTGTGAGCCACCGTGCTCAGTGTATAATTCTATTTTAAAGTAGCCTTTTCCTGAAATCTCACATGTGTAAATCATTAGCAAAAACCCCATTTGCTGATGAGACCTTCATGAATATAACAGCATGTGTATCATTTTTCTAGTCATTTATTCTTTCAACTTTGTTCCAAAGTTATCTACATAAATGTCTTCTCTGTTACTGGTCTCTTAGTTTCCTGAAATAAGGATGTATGCCTGATTTCATCCACAATTTTCTGAAATTCCGTATACATAATGTTACGTAAATTATGAGTCAAATAATCAATAAATAAATCTTAGAAGTCATTGGTGTCACCTCTCCTATTACTGGATTTACAATTTAAAATCTATGTAATGCTTAGGTATTTATATCAAGTAACACAAAAACTGTGCAAAACAAAAATATTTAGGATGATAAAAAATGTATAACTCAGATTGGTAAATAACTTAGAAAATTCTATTTGGTTTCCATAATTTTAAGGACAAGTAGGCAACACACTCCAACTTTCCCCATAAAAGCAGGTATCTAGGAAAAAATCAAACTATTTAGGGAAGTGAGTAATAGTCTATTTTTACTAACCCTATTTTCAATAAATTCAGCCATACATAAGATCCTAATATACACATACCAAGTATTTAGAATGGTATTAATATTTTTGACATCTCTGAGAGTAGAAAATCTGAGTTAGTTAATTTCTGACCCTCCATGTAAAAACTCTGTTTTGAGATATTCTACAATTATTATTGAGATTAAAAAGAAAGTATGTGAGCTTGCATTTTGATTGTCAAAGGAAGTGAGGCTCAAAAGGACATCAATAATTCTCTTTGCCCCATTTTGGCCATTACTTCCATTGTTTTCCACACTCTCTCCCCTCTCATTGCCACCAAACCATTGACCAAACAGAATTGCCTGCAAAATAAAAGGAGAGAGGCTATATGATTTGTTGCTCCTGTCTTCAAGACCTTGACTACCTTCTACTGGAGGTGCTATAGGATGCTCCATAGCCCAGAATAAGCTACTAGTATGTGGGGCAAACAATCAAGTTTATTTGCAATCGCCACGTTCTGCTATCTATGTTTCTAGCTCCTTGGAAGAAAGTACTGCCCTGCGTAAATGTAAGGCAATAGGCGATCTCAGTCACATTTTCCAACAGGACAAACTGAAGACCAGAACATAATCAGCAAAGCCGTTTGCGAAAAGCAGAGGCCAAATTCCTGCATATTTTATAAAAGCTTGTAATCTTGGTCTTCGGTAGATTAAGATCCAGGATTGCCAAGGTCTTTATTTCATTCACCCTCTCACTCTACTGTCTGGTTTGAGAAAAATGAATAAGAATGAAGGAGAAAGGGCTCAGGAAATTGGCGTTTTCAATTTAAAAGCATGAAATGAACAGCATGAACCAGATATCACTGAGCTTACATTTCACAGTTTAATCAAGGAGCCAAAGGGAGCAGCAACAGGAAGCCTGCGTCAAGGGTTTCTCTTGCAGGAGCAAAAGAAAGAAGCTGACGGGACCATTTTGAATATTCTGAAACATTACTTGCTTTTGATTGATACTAAAAGCTAGATAGTGATGCCAATTTTGGGGAAAAGGGAATTGTCCAAAATTTCTGTGAATTTTCCCCATCAACATTTTGAACCTTTTAGTGTATTGTGTGGTGTTTTTTTCTTTTTTTCTTTCCTTTGAATGTTATGCGATCAACAATCTGGAATAGCCCAGAAATTCTGAGGTCTCTCTGGTAGCCAAGAGTGCAGGAATGCGGCAGGGCTGCTTGTCAGTTCCCACTGACATGTGACCAAGCTCTTTTGGTCCACCTGGGCTGGGTCCCAGGGGCCACTCTGACAGGTGTCGGGGCCGCCCAGCCAAGCTTCTGACCCGGGCGATAAGGGGGAAGTCCAGGGGCAGGCCTGCTTGGGTTCTTTGCTTCTGCTCACTTCGGATTCTCTCTCTGGGTCACTGATTGACTCAAAAGTCTAAAATATTTACTAAAATTCTAGTTGCAAAACTTTGATTTCTTTACTTTCTGATAATGGACCAAGATCATCTGAGGTGAAGAAAGGATTCGGGAGAACATGGATAAGGATGTTTATAATAAATCTCTCTCTCTCCCCACCCCCCGCTCCCACCCGTCGCCTAAATGGTTTACCACAAAAGATCTAAAAAAAGGAGCTGTGAAGCCTTGTTAAGTACACAGCTGGGACAAACCCAAGGGTCTTTGTTTTCCTGCCAGTGAGATACTCCATGTTACAATGCTAAACAAAGCATATTTTTGATAGTAAAAGATAATGCATCTTCCTAGCTGTGTTGTTTCATGTGGTGGTAGTTTATAGAGATTTTCTCATTACATGGCTATCCTGTCACACTCTTTGCTTAAGCTTGTGGTCACAGACTCATCTCTAAGAGCCTTCATTTTTAGAAAATCTTGTAATAAGCCCTCAAATTCTTAATACTGACAGCCATTATTACAAAGTGAAAAGCATTCCTCTAAGAGTCAATAAAGTACTATATATAGATTATCTACAGCCTGTTTGTAGTCATTTATCTTCTTGTAATACACACATAATTTGAAAAACATAGTATTATAGTTATAAGGAAAATTAGACAGAGTTCTCTAATCATCCTCTCCCAGTTAATGCTAAAGAGTTTTAAATTGAAAATAAGAACCAACACATTAAAAGCAAAATGAAAGTAGGACATGTTTGTAGGGTCTCCCCCTACTATTTCATTATCCGTGAACATTTTGAAGGAAGAGGCGCAGGTACAAGAAATCCAGGGGCCCTGCCTTTCCTGCCCCTTTGTAGCCTCCACCCTTTGTGCTGGAGGTTGTAGTTCAGCTCCCTCCTCAGCCCTTACCCCCGCCAACCAGCATACCACATGTAGTAAGTCTGCAATACAAACGTCACTTAGGCCACTTATCTCATGCAGAAAACATTATTGTGCTCTCCATAGTCAGAGTTTAGAGGAACGTACAAGTGTTTACTTGGCTCATATTGCCAGTGTATTTTCGGAATCTGCATTTTCCCTACCATTGGTTCTTCTTTCCAAAGATCTCCAGGAAGCCTCTGTCACCTAAAGCCACCCTGATTCTGCCTCAGGTACAATGACAAGTTTTGATTTAGTTCCTCTGAATCTCCAGGAAGCCATCACTAAGGATGATTTATCATTTTCCATCTCCGATTCTTATACACAGCTATTCTTACCTAATTCTCTAAGGTCCTCCTACTTTTTTCAGCTTCTAAAGAAAAATGATTTCTCTTCCTCACTCTGTGCCTCCCCTCTGATTCACTCATTATTCTTTGCTTTTCACACCAGAGTTTGGGTTGTTCACTTCCATTGTTTATCTGAGATCTTTCCTGTCCTCAGGCTCACAAGCTGAAACTCTAGCATTAATTAATCCATGTATATACTCATTCAGAATAGACATACACAAAAATGATATTTTTTTACAAAGATTTCATGGACGAATTATAGTGAAAGTATTTTTTTTTTTTTTTTTTTTACTTTTTTCTGTGGAGCTCATATATTCTAGTTTTGCCTTTGACAGTTGGGCTACCATTTAAAATTTCCCACTTA
>RJWJ010016524.1:0-34354 GCA_004363605.1 Indri indri
GAGGTGAACAGAGTTGAGGAGGGGTGACTGCCGCAGAAATGACCATTTCCTCCAGGGGGCGCCAAGGGCGGAGAGTAGATATCAGGTCCATTTTTTAGCTGGAAAGACAAATTTAAATTGTATGAACTCCTTTATATGGCAAAAGAGGGAGTTCAAAAGTCTTATCCATTTATGTCCCAGAGGAGAAGAATCATCATCTTGTTCTCTGAATGAAGTCTGCTGAGAATGCAATTAGAAAGGGCAGCAAGTGAGACCTACCACCAAGTAATCCCCCTGGTTGCAAGAAGAATCTCCATTTGGAATCTGGAAGGGCTGTTCGAAGTGGACAGCAATGGTCAGACCACTTTGGACCAGGATGTGCCAAGAGCAGTTGAGGTTGGGCGTGTAGGTCTCCGGATACTTGGGGGATGTGATAATTCCTCTGTCTGCATGCAAATATCCACCACAGCCTTCCCAACAGGAAACAAAGGTAGGTTATTTCAACCACATTGATGACAACTGGATTTTTATGCTTTCCTAGTTTTCTTGGGGTTTTTTGAAGTGTAGGCAATAGAAATTCTTGAAACTAATGGACCAAAGTGTAGGAAATGATCAGTATGACAAGCATTTACTGAGCACATGCTATTGGGTACTCAGTTTGTTATTATTGCTGCTGTTGTTAAGATCTGGGAAATAGAGGTCAGTAATAGAGACAAATTTCTTAATTTCAGTAAGTTTACTTTCTAGATGGGGAAGACATGCAATAAATGCATATAATAATACGTGACATAGTGATAAGTTCTGTGAAGAAAAACGAATGAGAGGAGGAGCAGCATACCATATGGTACGGGTAATTTAGAGAAGGGGTAACATTTGAGCAGAGACCTGAATGAAATGAGGGATCAAGCCAGATGGCTTTGCTGGAGAAAAACATTCGGGCCAGAAAACAGCGTAAAGGCTTGATGTGTTGGAGGTACAACATGGAAGTGAGAATGAATGACGCAGACTGAGACATTCAACAGGTAGCGTGGCTAGGTCATGCAGGAAACTGAGACGGCTTATTCCAAGTAAGAAGAGGAAGGTGTTGAAGGGTTTTGAGCATCAGAATGGCATGATCTTACTTCAATTTTAAAACAATCCCTCTATCTGCAGTACTTATACTGGAAGAGGTGGGAAGCAGTGTCCGGCGAGGAGGGGACCACCCTTACATACACGCAGGAGAGAGAGTGAGAGGTTGAGAGTTGAGGAAAGAGACTGAATAGAGCATTAATTTGCCAGTTGTCAGGGCCTGGACAGCTTATTAGCAAGGGAGTGTAGACAGCTCACACAGCTAGTTAAATTGCAGAGGTGGAAATTTATCTTAGGTCTGTGTAATGCCAAAGCCTGTTCTCTTAAATCACTACACAGCCTGCCTTCTCTTGAGTGTGAGGAACATAATTTATCTTTAATTGCTCCCTACATTATAAAAGGTGTATATAAGAGCAGAGGAAATGTTAATTTTTGATGTTAGATTGAGAATATCCTTTAAAGTTATGTTTTTCAGTTAAAAACATGACAGTCTTTCAATATTTTATGGACTATTTCTTTAATTGTAAACTACTTGACATGTCAGGCTTTGGAAGCCTCAATCACACTACACAGGAAAGCACCCCATACACTGTCCCATTCTCTGACTCATCAAATTCATATTTCAAGAGCAACAAACTCTTCCCGCTAACTCTCAAATGGATGGTTTCAATGAAGCTATTTATGAAGATAGATCATAACTTAGTGTTCCTTCGTGATGTGTTATGGCTACATGCTGCCTTCTAGTTCCAGCCCTCGGCTAAGCTAAAAAGTTGTTTTAAAGGTATCAGTCTTGTGCCCACTATGAAAACACCTCCTTTAGAGGGAAGATGCCCTACCCAGGGACCTGAAGGCAGGAGGCTTTTTGTACAACTTGGCCACAGTGCTTTGGATCAAGACTCGGTATTGACATGAGGATAGCCATCCAGTGGCTGGGCAGAGACAAGACCCATCTCCCCTGACTTATAATCTGTGTCTTGGCATGAAAATAAGTATATTAGGCAGAGAATAAGAGATCAGCTAGAATGAGATGACAGTTTAAAAATGTTTGAACTCATTACTCTTGTGAAAGGATGCATTGAAGCCTGCCCTGGTTACGCTGATGTCAGAGGTGAAGCGGATGAACATGTACTCTCCGGTAGACCGAATGGGCCCAGGGATCTCTCTGCCGCAGAGAACCGCTAGCTGCGGCGCCATGTTGTTGTCTCCTGTGACCAAAGAAAGGAAATGTCAGCATGAAATACGATGTCTGAAGAATCTACTCCACCATCACTTGCAGCCCAGCCAAAGCAGCTCACATATTTTTTACAGAACATCATAATGTGTGGGAGGGAATGAGATTCTCAATAAGAAGGACACACCAGGGGTTCATCACTCCGGCTCCAAGTTGCAGTGGTGCTGTCTGCCCTTTTCTTTATGCTTTTGGATAAATACTTCTTTGACAGTTCCCACTGTCTTTCTAAAAACTGGCCGCCAGTTGTTCCTGGCATTAAAACTCAAAATCAGAGTACATGGAATTGGGAAGCGATCAAGGACCAGAGTTGATGTGTGTGTTAATTGGAGATTCTGACCTCAGTGACTCTGACTGCAGAAGGTCAAGCATATAAAAGAGAGGAAAAAAGGTTGGTTCTTTGATCTCAGATCCTATACTAATAGTCCAAGATCATTCACCAAGAGGTGTGCAACTTTTATATGGCCCTTTCTTTAGCTCCAGTGATTTTTTTACTTAACTTTCCATTTGTTTGTCTGTTGTTTTTGTTTGTTTTGTTGTAAAAAGAACATACTTGTGTGGAGGATGAAAAAAGACAGTTCCAGCAAGTGTTCCCCCCACCATGGAAAGGCACGAAGGAGAGCAGGGCTCCCTCATGTCCCCTTTTCATTTTGGTTCTCTTGGATATAGGTTTCTGTCAAATCCACTGTCCCCATAGAAACCAGAATGGAGAAAGGGGCATTATAGCAGACTTGGACTCCTTGGCTGGGAAAATATGTTTTTTTTCTTTAAGGCAGAGAATTAATACATTTCAAGCTTATAAACAAACAAAAATAGAATATGAGACATGAGGAAATTGGCCCCTTTACACAACCAGCAAAAGGAATCCTTCTTAGCACTGACCACTACTTAAAACTCATTCATCATCTACTACTTTAGAAAACAAGTTATTTTCTATTTCTGCAATGACAAATGCAGTAGCACAGTTATAAATACAACATGTCTGAAAGGCATTCTTTGGAGGGTTTCTGACTTCTGGAAACTTTTGTGTTTTTTACAATTCAAAAGTTTATCTCTTAAACTCCTTTTGCATTTATTATCTCCATTATGCTATTTCACTACACATTTCACCCAATATTATTTTCATGGACTTATTCTCTAATTACCTGTACTACAAGATTTTGAAGTTTATTCTACGTCATTAGTTCACATGCACATAGTGCCTCTCAGTAAGACTGGCTGGGTCTATTGATTCTGACATTTTTTTTCTAAAATTCACCCCTAGACTGGCTGGTCTTATCTTGAAATAATTACTGATTAGTTGATAGATAATACAATAACCAGAGATGGTTGTTACTTGCTACCCACCTTCAGTCTCCATGCTGAGTACTGAGGTATTTCTAGAGCCTTCCAAAACCTCAATATATAGATTGTAGAAGGAATGAATTGATCTTTAAGGAGAGGGACAAGTCAAAGAAAACTAAAGGCCAGGGCTAAAAGGTAACTTGCTAATTCTTTCCCAGTCCAGCCTCTTCATTTTAGGGATGTGGAAGCTGAGACCCCAAGATTATTAAAGGCTGACGTTTATTGAGCAATTATTATATACCACTTTAAGTGCTTCACATGGATTATCTGACTTTGTCTTCACAATAACGCTATTAGGTAGGCATATTTTTATCTCCATTTTGTAGATAAGGAAACTGAGTCTTAAAGGGGATGCAAGCTATGCTGCTATATGCAAGGGCATAGAGCATAGAAGTCAACAATGATTTTAATCCTAGCAGATTAATTCCCAATGCCCTCAAACTGTGCTATTAAATGATTTACCTAAGGTCATAAAGAAAGTACATTTCAGATCTGGGACTAGATAAAAAGATTACTGAATTTTGATACAATTTACCTTCCTCCCTCCCTTCCTCTCTCTCTCAATCTCTCTCTCTCTTTCTTTCTTTTTCCTTCTTTCTTTTTTTAAAAAGCTTTTTCTAGGCCCGATGTGGTTTCCTGGAATCTCAGTTTGGAGGAATCTTTGATATGCAGAATTTGTGGGTGAGTTGTCTCGAAGAGACTGATTCATTTTTGAACCATGGCGGCTCTGTAAAATGAACAAGCAGGTGGGAGAGGGACTCAGTTCTCCCAAGAATGCAGCAGGACCCTCTCTGCAATGGCCCAGGAGTGTTCACAAGCCACCCTACGGCCTATGGCCAAGGGCCAAGGGCCTGTGATGACTGGCCAATTGCACAAGCAGCCTGTAAGTAGTATCGTCTGTGGCCAATTGGCTTTAGATACTTGCTTCAGAATGTCACATACCTCTGCTACTCAGAAGCAAAAAACTGGGAAAAGGAGAAATAATGGAAGAGAATTAAATTTTAATTCTAAAACTATATTAACGTTGTATAATGAACAAAATATCCACTATGTGACACATAGTAGGCACTCGACAACTATTTCTTTAATGAGTAAATAAACAAACGAGGAAAGAATGAACCTATTGGGCATCTACTCACACTGTTAGTGAATGAAAAGGACTCTATGTGGGTAGATCATACAACCAGTTTACAACATTTGTGTTGTTTTGGCACACGCTTCAATCTCCCTGGCTCTTCCAGTCACTCTGTGTCTGAGCAGGGACACTGATGCAGCCTCTCTTAGAAATGTCTATCCAGGTAAATTGAAATCTAAACTCTTCCAAATTCTGTATCTACAAAATGCTTGGACTTTGCTAAAAAATTTTGCATTCCTTACCCTCCCTGACCCTCACAAAAAGCCTATGAGGTAGGTATTCATTTCCCTTTCACAGATGATATAATGGGCTTAGAGCCACTTAGTGACTTGTGCGAGGACACACAGAAGAAGAAAAGGATTGCTCTCCAGGTTCTAGGCTTTCAGGAGAAGTTACTGGTGGAACAACAACAAAAAAATTCAATAGAATGTGATTTTTAAAGAATAACCATAATTTACTTCATTGATGCAGTTATCTACTGAAGGTATTTTTTTAAAGCTTCTACTAGGTTCTAAACACTCAGAATTTGCATGCAAGGACACATCCATTTCATGACATGAAAAAATTTAAATTTCAATATCCACAGGAATGCTTTGATGTGAGGAAAGATAACAATTCCTCGGGGCAGTGTGCTGGCTGTTGATCTAAACAGGGAGAAAGTCACGGTTTGCCATCTCATCATGTTTGCATGATTGATCTGAGTCTTCACTCAGGGTCCAGCCTCACCAGAAGGAAAATAAATCACCTCCACCATTCGATGTTTTCCACTTAGTCGGGGGTCTAGGGGTGCGGGGATTAGGGAGACTAGATCTTGCGCACTAGCAACATGTGGGCCAAAAGTGAACACGTTCGTTTTTGCTGAGAATGTGCATTTCTAACAATGCCCAGGCGTTGATGGTGTTGAAGACCTGGGGACGACACTGAGAAACACTGATGTGGAGGCTGTGGCCTCCCTGCTGTCCTCCTTCAGAGCAGCCCGTGCAAATCGTGAAGCACAGTTTTGTGCATGTTGCAGATGAGCGTTATTCAAGTCCCTAACTCACCACATAGTGGTGCCACACCTGTGTATAGAGGAAAGGATGCAGCAATATTACCCTTAATTCTACCTGTTCTACCCACACATTCAGGGGACTAAGAGAAATACATACATTACAATTTTAAGTGTTCTTTCACTCGGATCTTAAAGCCATAGATATAAAATATCAATTTTTATCTTTGAGGTTTCCTCAGTAAGAAAGTAGCACAACGTGGAAATTCAGATTATTTTCTCCGACATAAAACTCCAAAAAAAGCCTTTGTTTCCTCTTAGGAATGGTGTGCTATCCCTGACATTTTGTGACAAGCAATTTAATACTCTCCTTACATTCCTCAGAAATTGTAGCCAGTTCTGGAATTTGATGCCTTCATGGACCATAATATCTGTGAACTGTTATACAAAATTGATGAAGGCAGTAAATAAAGATGATGATAATTGAATAGAACTAAACATGCATCAGGATTGACACTCAGGATTCTTTTCTCAATGTTTCTCACCGTCTCTTATCACGAGGTTATCGTAGCCACACTCTGGGTGAGATTCAATGTCCAGGGAAAGGATGCTGAGTTCCACAGTAGAATCCGGAGCCTGGATGAGCCAGCTACACTCGGCATTATTACTGTACCTGCCGGGCCAGCCCGGGGAGAAAAGAAAGACTGGCTCATCTCCTGTCCTCAGGAACCCACCACAAGCACCTACAGGATGAAAAGCAACATCTTTGAAATTCCTCTAACAGAGCAGAAGCTAGTGCTTTTTAACTTTAAAGTGATCATCCTATACTGAAAAGAAACAACCAATCAAAACAACTTCCTCAAGGAAATCAATAAATATTTTATTAAACCCATTGATTCAAATAGCCCTCATTTCCATAATTTAACTTTCGTGTAAAAAAATACCTTGTGTTCTAGTTTTTTCCCACAATTTTGCCATATTACCCATTTATCATTGTTAAGCGTAAATAAATCATGTAGAAGGTTATCCCCACTTACATTCCTGGGGTAGAACTATATTCATATATGTAAGTAGAATATCTTATAGATATCAAACCCCTAATTAATATGAAAATATAACAGGAAGCCTGCATTTTTAAGAAGAAACTATAATTTTTACAAAATGGAATATTTATGAATTTAAAAGAACATCTGAACACAAGGAGGAAGGGCTTCGGGGCTGCACTGATTTCTGTATTTGGCTCCTGTTATCACAGGACTCCTGGAAATAATTGGCCCACACATATCAAACCTAAAAAGAATTTCATTTATTACCAAACGTACCTGGAGCAATGGTAGGTAAAGGTCCCATGGGAGCATCCACTGCAAACCACTCCAGAAGGAATCCCTTCCCTGATACTGAATAGTCAGAAGAAAACTGAAACGTCAAAGAATTTCCAGTGGAGCTAAAAGATTCAGTCTGAGTACCACAATAAGTTCCAATTAGGCGGGAATGAATGCCAACCCCATCATAAATCTGCATGTAAAAACAGATAATATTTAGGCAATTACCTCTGTTTGTCTTCATAAAACAGAAAATTTAAAAGATGCTTTATATTATTATAATTTGATCATAATACAAAAATAAATGAGTAAATATTTTATGTCCGTTTAAAACAGAAAATGCCATTAAATATGAAATATTATGGCAAATAATTTCATGTGTTTCAAAATGACTTATATCGTTATACAATAATTTAATATATGTGTTCTGTGGGATATAGTTCATTAGATAATGCATAGTAAAATTTGTGGGTGGCAAAGTAGCAAGCAGGATAGTTGCATAACAACAGTACTTAGTAAATGTGCTTTGGGGCCTCAAAGGGAGGAATTAGGAAGAATGAGGGAAAAACACCAAGAAAGAGGAACAGTTTAATGAGAGAGTGGACAGGTATCCTAGAGGAGTCTATATCTCCACAGAAGGAAAGAAGAATTAACTCCAACAAAAGAATCACAGTTTGCAGGGCTCAGCATATTCAAAGCACTCAATAACTCCCTTTCATTTGGTTTTAAAATATTCAGTTACCTATTTAGAGGCATATTTGTGATAGTTTTTAAATAATTTAGAACAAGTTTGTTATAACAGCTATTATAAAATCCCCTACTGAATGTCAGTTTGTCAAATTATGTAATAGTCATTTGCAAACATATTGGGCATCTACTAGGTATTGGGCGGACTAAAGTGAGATTGAGGCCTGTAAGAATCTGATAGTGTTTCTGGAATTGATACAGTAGCCAATGTCTGGATGGCAATGGTCACCATGGTTTTTATATTTATATTTATTTATTTTTACATGGCCCTTTACAATTTTAACACTCTAATATAAGAACAAACAGGATAATGGGATATAAGATAGAATAAATAATACGTGCTTAGATAAACCCCAACCGGCAAATTATAACAATGCTAAAAAAAAACCCTTAGGTATGAAATAGAAAATAATAAATGTAACAGTGAAATTACCTTTGTCCAGGTAATCTAGAGGCAGCAATCATGATCTAGGGCAGACCATCCCATATGATTTGCAAATGCTTAAATAGACATTAACTCCATTTCATTTTTGCCAGTAGCAATTCACCAACATTTATAATCATTGATTGCACGTGGAAACTCACCCTTAATTTGTCGTAGTAGCAGTTTTGTATCGCTTCAATGTCCATCTCCAAGATCCTACCGTGGACAACCTGAGACTCATTCACATTTACTATCCACTGGTAATTGGAGTTATGGGGGTAATTTCCAGGCCAGAAAGGAGAGGCAATTTTCCCATGAGTTCCCACAATATTATCATTGCCAAATACTAGGAGGGAAAGCAAAGCAATAAATCAGACCCACTTAGAATAGCTCTTTAATCAAATGAAAAAAACAAAAGGCAAGGGATATTGAAAAGGATGGGCTTTTAATTGACTGTGATTTCTTTTCTGACTATTGAAAGAAATATTGCTCCCCTTTTGGTTTCTGGGCTATTTATTAATTCCTTAGAGAAGGGTGATTTTGTGAATGGAATTCTTTCATCTCCTTAAAAGGTTGCATGGTGTGAAAAGAGGCACAACTTCCCACGTGAAAAGGGGCTCCCAGACTCCAGGGGACTTGGGGACAGGGAAGGGAGGATTACTGGCCCCACTCCCTAATTTTGGTTTACCTATTTTACTTTGTTTTACAAAAGAATGGAACATGTTTTTTTAAAAAATGTTATAAGAGAAACTGACAGCTTGGAAACACATATAGAATAGCTAATTATGAAAAAGCTGAGTGAGAAAAGAAAAATATTTAACATTTTATTCTATTAGAATAGTATCCTGGTGTTATAATATCTGAGCACTTAAGACAATCCCAAAGTAATACGAAATGTCTTTAATTTGAAGACTATAGAGTTTATGGGATCAGATGAAACACATTTGACATAAACATACCAAATCTGAACTATATATTAGAAAACTAACACAATATCATGAGAAAAATCAATTTAATATCACATAGAAACTAGAGCTTTAAAAGAATATTACACCATTGAGAATGTTCTCCCTTGCTCTTAATGAGTCACTGACACATAATTTAGTGTTTCTAATATGTTATATAGTAAAGTAATCCCACAAAGACGATATAGAAGAATAGTATAGAGTTTAGGATTGTTCTTGCTTAATGTATTACTGAAAAACTTATCATTTCTCCTTTGTAGGACATATTCTGGAAAACCTCACTGAAACAGAACTGACTTACTTTTAGCAAAGGTGGCCTGGAAGCCTATGCCGCTGCCTGAGCCATCTGACACAAATCTGACCCACAGGCTATGCCCAAGAATGGATGAATAGTTGAGAGGGAGGGCGTGTCCACAGTATCGTCCCACCAGGTGACCTGTGGCATTTCCTTCTCGGATCTCCACAAAATCTCTGCTACAGTTTTGAGAGTCTTCCAACTGGAAAGATCTGATTTGGGGGCAAAAAAAAAAAAAAAAAAAAGACAGTTTGTACGGATTAAATTGATAGAATACACTTTGGGATTATCCTGAATCACATGCTGGGTTAACCTGTTCGCTGTGTTAAAAGTTTCTTGAACTTTGATCACAAGATCCTTTAGCAATCTCAAAAAATTTCTTTCACTCAAATGTGTTGAAATGCCTATTCAGGAGATACCTAGACAATTAATATATTGCCTTCAAGGAGTTTTCTTCCTAGTGGGAAAAATTGGGCAAGAATACAGAAAAAAATATAAGGCAGAGTAACATGAGTGCCATCAGACTTGTAAAGTGACATAAGAATTTTGAAGCAGACGTATCACATCTGATTGTGAAGCTCTCTAATAGCCTGATGGAGAGATTTTTCTGAGATGGAAATGTAAACATTTACTGGACTTAAGGAGCACAGACGGTAGGCAGAGAATGTAAGCCACCTAGGCACATATGCAGAAAAGGGTGGAGCATTTTAGAAACCTGCGAGATATCTAGTTTGGTTAAAACATTGAGTACCTCTAAGGAACCACTAAGAGACATAGCTAGAGCAATAAGATGAGATCATTTCAGTGGAGCTCAAATGCCCTTTAAAGGAATGTGTGCTTAATTTCTGGAAAGGCAGACAAATTACGGGATTTGTTAAACGCAGGCCAGTGCTCAAAGGTGACCTATTCAAATTGTCATATATTCTGCAACTGTTATGTAATGGAGGGTGGAATATAGGAAATAATATCTATCCACCTCATTTGATTTTTATAAGTAACATATAAAGAGTCTGGACCATGTAGGTACTACATGAATGTTTTCAAAACTTGGCCTTAATGCTTAAAAACAGGGGGGTAATCAAGACAATGTGGTATTGGTGCAAGGGCAGACACATGGATGAATGGAATAGAAAAGAAAGTGCAGAAGAGAACCCACAAATGCGTAGTCAATATAATACAATCGCAGGTGCCAAGACAATTCAATGAGGAAGAGAAAGTCATTTTAACAAATGGTGCTCCAATAACTGGATATCAACATGGAGAGGGAAAAAAAAGAACCTCAACTTCTGCCTCTCTCCATACACAGAAACTAATTTAATATTTCTCATAGGTGTAAACATAAAAGCTAGACCCACAAAGCTGCTAGAAGAAGACATGGAGGAAAATATGACCTCGGGACAGGCAAATATTTCTTAGATACAATGCAAAGAGCACTAACGTAAGATAAAAAGTTAATGTATTTGATGTTATCAAAAATAAAATTTTCTCATTAAAGATATGAATAAGAAAATGAATAAGTAAGTCACAGACTACGGTGGAAGCAGAGGAGGTAATTACAAAGCATTTATCCAACAAGGGACTCATAGCTGGATTATAAATGGAATGCCTACAAATAAGCAATGAAAAAAAACAATCAAACTAAAAATGGACAAAGGACTTGAATAGACATTCTTAAAAGAAGATAAGTGAATGGCCAATGAGAATGTGAAAAGAACTCTACATGAGTAGTCATCAGAACAATGCAAATTAAATATCACAATAAGATATCAATTCACACTGATCAGAATGGCTAAAATGAAAAAGACTGACAAGATCAAATGTCAGCAAGCCTGCATAGAAAATGCAAGTCTCATATATTCCTGGTGGAACTGTATACTGACACAACTACTTTGAATAATTATTTGAAAGTCTCTTATGAAATTAAGTATGTATCAAATTAATGTCCAGAAGTTCTACTCCTAGATATTTGCCCAAGAGAAACAGAAACACATGACCAGGCCAGTATCTGGAATATAAAATAACTCTTGCAATTCAAAAGTAAAAAGATAAATAACCCAATTAAAAATGGCAAAGAAACTGAATAGACATTTCTCCAAAGAAGATGTATAACTGACCAATAAGAACACAAAAAGATGTTCAACAGCATTAGTAATCAGGGAAATGCAAATCAAAACCATAATGAGATACCACTGCAAACCTACTAGGATGGCTATTACTAAAAAAAAAAAACTGGAAAATATCAAGTGTGGATGAGGATATGGAGAAATTGGAACTCTTGTGCATTGCTGGTGAGAACGTAAAACAGTGCAGCCATGGTATAAAACAGTTTGGTGGTTCCCTAAAAGTTAAACATAGAATTTACTGTATGATCCAGCAATTCCACATCTGGGTATATACTCAAAAGAATTGAAAGCAGGGACTTGAACAGATACTTGCACATCAATGTTCATAGTAGCATTATTCATAATAGCCAAAGGGGGAAAACAACTCAAAGGTCCATCAACGGGCAGATAGATAAACAAAATGTGACATGCACACACATGATTACTATTCATTCTCAAAAAAGAATTACATTCTGAACATGTTTCAGCGTGAATGAACCTTCAAAACTTATACACTAAGTGAAACATGCCAGACACAAAAGGACACATATCATATGATTCTGCTTATATGAGAAACCTAGAATAGGAAAATTCATACAGACAAAAAGTAGAATAGAGGTTACCAGGGACTGAGGAGAGGGGAAAATGGGGAGCTATTGTTTAATGGGTAGAGTTTCTGTTTGTTATGATGAAAAAGTTCTGGCAATAGACAGTGGTGATGGTTGCACAACATAGTGAGTGTACTTAATGCCACTGAATTGTATATGTAAAAATGGTTAAAATGGTAAATTTTATGTTATACATGTTTTACCACAAAAAAACCCCATAGGATTTTGAATGGTAAAATTAAATGATCAGAGTCCCACTTGAGAAAATTAATCTTGCAGTAACATATCGTGGCAATGACTGGATGCAGCAGAAAAATATGTTCGCTTTTTGATACATAGTCTATCACTCAAGTGGAACAATCTATCGGAACTAACATGCAGGTTTGCACTTCAGAAAAGATGCTGGGCTGCATTTGCAAATCACCTGTACATGTATGATAATAGCTGGAAGCATGGCTAGATCAGGGGTTTGGAAACGAAAAAGCGGAGGGTAATAAATGATCAAAAAGAGAGAGAGGGAAGAAATGAGAGCAGAGGCTTTGAGAACACCCTCATTCGGAGTGCAGCAAAAGGAAGAGGGACAATAAACGCAGGAGCAGTCTGAAAAGTGGGACACAACGAAGGTAACTGCCACGTCACAGAAGCCAAGAGAAAATTAAGGACAGGGTGATGAAGAGTGTCAACGGGTGCAAAGACCCAGGACTGAGAACAGGCTAAGAACAACTTAATAACTTTCAAAGGAGCAATTTCAGAGACTCCACCGTAGAATTCTTATTCAAACATTTTAAGATGTAAATAGGATGATTTTTGGTGATCCCCACAAGAGGGTGAAAACAATAACAACAATAACAAGCTTTCTCTAACATCCAACAATTAGAATTTACAAATTCTTTACATTCATCCTTTTCATGTGCCCATCAACATTCATAAAAATGTATCAATGTAATTGATGACAAATCAAGTCTCAGAAAATATTAAAATTATTAGAAACCATTTTCTCTGACCATTAGAGAATGAAACTAGAAAATAGGAACAAAGAAACAACAAAAATGCCCCATAATTTAGAAATGCAAAAAGTCTTCTTATATAACCCCTATGTCACACTAGAAACCAAAATGGAAGTTAAAATACATTGGGGACTGAATGAGAATGAAATATTATATATTAAAACTTATAAGGTGTGGTCAAAGCAATATTTAGAAGGAAATTTATGCCTTAAGTCCTCGTAGAAGAAAAGAAGAAATACTAAGAAAAATGAGCTAAGTGTCTAATCCCAGAAGTTAGAAAAACAAAGAAGAAAAAACACAAAGGGAATAAAAGAACCAATAGGACAGCATCTGGAATTAATGAAATAGAGATGTAGAAAGGATAAAAAAAAAAATTGAAAGCTATTTCTTCGACAAGACTAATAAAGTATAAAAACCTCTAATACTGTTCAAGAATAAAAGAGGGCTCGAGTAAGCAATATTATAATAAGAAAAGGACACCATGACAGCTATATTGTATTAGACATTTTTAAAAATATAATAAAATCCATAACAATCATATGCCAATAAATTTGAACTTTTTTCTACAAAAGTAGAACAATACAATTAGTTGAAAGAAAAATGAAAAAAATATAAAAAAGATCATTATTTGAGTATAAATCAGTATTAAAAATTGCTCAAGGACAAACCAAAGCAAAAATCTAAGCCCAACAATATAAGAGAGCTCTATCAAAACTTCAGTAAATCAATCACCCCAAACCCAATCTTATGCAAGCTTCACCAAAGAATAGAAGAGAGATATTCTCCAACTTATTTAATGAGGTTAGTATAAGTGGTTTTTGAGAACAAAACCAGTCAAGGACAGTCAAAGAAAGAAAAAGTTTAGGTCAATCTTACTTAAGAATATAGATGAAAAAATTCTACATCAAATATTAGCAAAATGAATCAATTTGTGAAAATCACAACTCTTAATCAAATTGGATTCACAATTTAACATAAGAGAGAATCAGTGACAACTGGAGAAAAGCATTGGATAAAACTCAACTCCAACTCATCATAAAAACTCTTTAAAAATTAAGAACAGAAGAAAATTTTCTTAACCAAATAAATGTCTATGTAAAACTTATAGCAAATATACAGAGAGGTAAAAATTTAAAAACATATCTTTTAAATGAGAATTAATATGAGAAAGCCTGCTCTCATCACTTTTGTTCCACATTGCCCTGAAGGGTTCGCCAACACAATTAAGACAAAGAAAAGGGGAACAAAGGTCGTAAGGATTGGAAGAGAAGAGCTAAAAATCAATATTCAAATGAGCTAATTCCTGCAATAAATATTTACTGAGCATCTTAATATGTCAGGTCCTCTTCCAGTCACGGAAGTAAATAAGACATTAAATATTTTGTCATTCTAGACAACAGAAAGGCTGCTGGATAAGATAACAATACACAAAAATCAATAAAGCTTCCTTATACCAGGAAGCAAAAATTTAGAAATTGTAATCCAGTCAAAACTCATTCAGCAAACACCTTTTGAGTCTCTACTATATTGCCAGACACCGTTACGGGGATTAGGGGCAAGACAAGGAAGAAAATAGACAATGTTCTTCCCTTTAGGGACTTTATATTCTAGAAGGAGAGCTACGTAATAAATATTAAGAGATAGATATATAGGGAGGTGGTGATAAATTCGAGGAGGAAAAAGTAAAGTACTATAAGGTAGTGTTATTTTAAGTAGGGTGGCCAGGTTACATCTGCAATTTAAAAACAGATGCCATTTTCAATAGCAACAAAAAATAAGGTACTTAAGTATAAGCATAAGAAGAGATCTATTAGGACTTCATGGAAAAAATATGAAGTTTTAGTGATGGACATAAAAGAAGACTTAAATCAATGGAGAGATATCCCAAGTTCAAGGTTATGAAGAGTTACTATCAAAAAGATGATAATTCTCCCAAAATTAATTTATAAATTCAATGTAATTCCAGCCCACTCAATAAGTATAATTCCATTTATGTCGAATGTAAAACAGAAAGCAGTACTTAATATAGTGTGTATGAGTATATACATGTATAATAAAAACATAAAAACATGAATGGAAATGATACGCATCCAATTCCAGATGTGAGTTAACTTCTGTGATGACAAGATAAGGAAATATGGATGGGAGCTTTTGCTGTCCCTTAAAAATTAATTTTTAAGGAAAAAGTAATTCAATGGTTAAAAAAAAAAAGTAGAGGAAGTGAGGGCAATCTATTCTTTTTCCATACGTTGTTGGAGGGAGACTTCGCTGGAAAAGGAAGTATAAAATAAGAGCAGAAAGAATGACCTTGTAAGACTACAGAGAAAAAACTGTCAGGAAAGCAAGAAATAAAACTATCTGGAGAATGGAAAAGGTACTTCTCTATTGTGTGGATCTTTCAGTCAAAGTTCAACATTGTGCCTTGCAAGATTTCATTTTACTCTAAGTGTAACGCTGACCCGTGGCTCTGTCTCAGCTTACTGGGTTAGGATGCTTACAGACAACCAGCCCCGAGGCTTTGGCCTGGTCTCTAACCAGGAGAACGAAGAGCCATTGGCTCCCCTGATCCCATCCAGGTGGGTCACTACAGTATAGACCGTCTGGACTATATTCTAGATGTAGTTTTAGCAGCAAGCTATGACTATAATTGAGAAGCAGAAGAAATCAGAACATACCCACATCAGGCAAAGCAAACCGCGCATCTGTCTCCTTTGACAATCTGATCCTTTGTAATGCATTCTTTATGCCTACAATCATTTCTGGCAAGGAATTGTTCTGAATCCATCTTTGGGATGGCTACCAAGTTTCGTGCTTAAATTCAGGCTCAATTTTTTTTACCCGTAATATGATCCGCAATGTGAAATATGCTAAAATTGTGTTCTTCTGCTTCTCAGAAAGCAGAAAAATAAGAAAGGGAGCTCATTTTCCTCAGAAGGTGAGTTACATGGAAAAAAATCTCGTCTGAAATCTTTCTACTAAAAGTGCGGTGCAGGGTCCAGCAGAATCAGCATCACCTGAGAGCTTGTTTGAAATGAAGAATCAGGCCCCACCAACCAACTGAATCAGAAAGGGAATTTTAGCAAGATCCTCGGTAATCAATATGCACATTAATGTTTGGCCCAATGGAACAGAAGATTACAAAGTGAAGGTCTTTTCTAAGTACCAGGCTAGTATAATCCAGTGCTAGATGGCAGAAAGGACATTTCATTAGAAGTGATGGTAGGAAAATATCTATAAAAATTAAATTAAACTTTTTAAAAAGCTTTATTGTTCTTGGAAGTCTTTGCTTTAGGCTGGTGCATTTCATAAGCAAATCTACCCTTTGGCTTAGTTCTATTAGCAAAAATAGGATGTGGAACAAAAATAGTACGATCGCTGTTTCTCATTATCTCATTTTGATTCTTGAACGAAGACTGATCACTTTCCAAAAGCACTCTGCAAGCATAAAATACAATTTCTGTCAATGTCTTTAAATATAGGTTTTACAAAAAAAGTCCTTTTGAGCTTTTATTTCTCCCTTATTCTTTTTGTTGCAGATTCAAGCATAATTTCTCCAGTTTTTCTCCCTACTCAATTTCACCACAGTGTCCACAACCCAAACCCTAATTCAGAACTTGATGTGATTCATATGCTTCTCATATGCTCCTCGCACACCCCAGGGAAATGCTGCTAAGCTCTCATCTGGAGAGAGTTTAGACCAGGCCAGAAATAACTCACAGGCCTGCCCTTCTCACTAATCATCTGCATAAGAAGAGGCATCTTATGTTCCACAAAATTCATGTTAAAAATAACACTAAAGCAAGTCACACAAAGTAATCAAAATTAACTTCTTACAGGTAAGAAAGGAAACGGCTGAGTCATTAAGAGTTTCTATATAATAATGAGGATTTAATGTCCATTAAACCATAAAATGAATGAAACTTTCTTTCTGTGTTCTCAATCTGCCATCCTCCATAAGCAGAGCCTAATGTCCCTCTGGATTTATCTGTGAACTATCCCAGAAGATACTTTAGAAATGGTCAAGATTGAGAGAATTAACATGCACTGAACATTGGCTAAACACCATCTGTGTGCTATACATTTTAAATCTGACATCTTCTTTAATCTTAACCGTGGTCCTAGAAGTTTATTATTAACCCCCTTTAGATAAAATGAATCTTTTTAGGTTTTAATGAAATAGCTTCTTGAAGCTGATTTATTAATAATTTGTCAAGATCTGAGATTTATCTTTCTTAAACATTCCCAGGACCTAGCCCAGTTCCTGGCAATCACTGAACGTCAGAGTGGTCAATAACGTGAATGCAGTAGAGACAAAAAGAAAAAAGACCAAAAAGGGAGCCACCTTATCTGGCAATTATGAGGCCCAGTGAGCCCTGTGAAGGACATTGGACTCCATCATTAGGACAATGAAGGTGTTTTATTGATCATTATAAATAAAGCATCTTGCACAGGAGTAGCATGTGCCAACTACATGCTTAGCACATGGCACAGGCTTATGTCAGACAAAAATTATACAGTATGTAGATTTCTTCCCATCCAGTAAACCAAAACCTCCTCCTTTCCCTGCAGCAGCTTAAACCTGCAGTTGCCTTTCTGGAGCCCTGAGGGAGTCTGTGTCTTAACACAATGCCACTTGTACCCTGAAGAGGCGCTGCCGGATTGGTAGATTAAAGAAAGCAACTTGAGATGTTTCACTTGGTCCGTAAATAGGACTCTTGTCCCATATTTTTAATTGGTTCTTGATGCACAGATTGGTGTGTCTGGGAGGAAGAAAAAGGCTTTTAAGTAAACAGACGAGTGCCCTCAAAATAATCCTCCTCGCTCAGCAATTAGTTACTTGTTTTCTCTTCAAAACAGAATTAGCAATTCCAGCCACAGCCCAGTAATAGGTAACAAGGTTTAGTAAATAACCTTTAATTCAAAATGGCAATTTAAATGCCAAGCATCATCATCCAATATTTGCTAAGCATCCTTTACCCATGTGGCAAGTCACATGTACCTCTCTATTGATTGATTAAAATGTGTGCTTTCTACACCTACTCTAGGAAATACTATTATTGCTGTTTAATTTAATCTAAGACCACCCAGAATATGAGGGGATCCTACTGTTAATTCCATATCCATAGTCCCCATTCAAAAATGTCATAGGACAATGAGAAACATGAAAATGACTTTACAAATCAACTATGAAGTTAAAAAAAAAAAAACAAAAAAAACCCTTCCCGATTCATTCTTCTAACAGGAGTGGGAGGAGACATGGATTGGGGTGGGGATGAGACACAAGGGTGAAGAGGCTTAATTGAGGTGGGAGGTCTCTGCTAGAAGAAAGAATGTCAGCGATTCTCTGCAAGAAACTAAATGTGCCGAATTCCAGGAAGCAATAAAATTGTTGTTCTCTGAACTTAAACGGTCCAAGATTTATTCACCAAGAGCTCAAGAATCTACTCTGGTAATGTTAGGGCTCTAGAACCATTCTCTCAAGAATCTTAAAGCTATTTATAACCCAAATGATGAGTAAAACAGAGGAAATTTGGGAAAAGACTTCCTGAAGTTCCCACTGTATTCTCTTTAACAGTTGCTTGGACGTGTACGCTGCGAGTTGTCCATCCTATTAGTAACGGCACTTCCTTCCTGCAGATTCGTTAGCACTGAAACAATACACCATAAGAAAGGATTTACATGAAAGACAGCTGGAGCCGGTTGCCAGGGGAACTGACTATGTTCCAGACACATTCCACATTCGGGGGATAAACTTCTGGGTAGTCAGGGCTGTCGAAGATGCCTTCAGCCATGTAGAAGGTTCCACCACAAGCTGGAAGAAAAGAGAAACCTAGTGTCAATGCAAAGATCGAATCAGACACCATAAGATAAAGGAGAAAGAACACTAGAGTCATTATTAGTGTCAAAGGATGTAGTATTTCCATCTTACATCCAAAAAAAAAAAAAAAAGAAATGTCATATATAACAAGAGAAAGATTCTGCAAACTGAAGACCAAAGGCCACGCACTGTGGTGGATCAGAAGGAATCTCTGCAATGTCTTTTCTAAAAGCCTTTTCTCCCCATGAACTATAACTTTGAATAGTAAGAGACCTGTTTGTAATCCTGAAACCACCCTGTTTTTCTGATCAGGATTATCTTCAATGCTGTCCTAGAACAGGAGGTAGTGTGCTAGTTTTTCCCTCTCAGGAGAGCACAGAAACACACGGTTCTGTGGCTTTTAACTATTAATAAACAACAAGGGAGCCGGCAGCCAAGAAACAGGCTAAGAAACCCAGTACTGGGTGGTCCCCGCTTCCTCTCCTCCCCACATGGGACCACCTTAACAAACATGCCATGAAGAAGAACACCAAGACATCTGAGGTCATGGGGTTTAGCTAAAAAGACAGCCAAATTTCCAACAAATTCTCCCCATTTGTAGAGTTCACTATTGTTAAAATTTACAACACGTTCACCTAATTGAGAAAAAGGTAAGGTTTGGCACAGAGGGGACCTCAGGAAACCAGCTCCCAACTTGGAAGGTAAAAGAGTCCCAAACAGCAAACCAAGGATTTCCACCACATCCCTGGGAACCCACTAGAGCCTTGGCTGAGGTTTCTCACCTGATGATGACGCAGCGTACGTAGCGTGGAAACCATCAGAATTCACTGTGGAGTCAGAGACAAACCTCAGTGTCAGGGCACTGCTGAAGGATGTGACGGGGTGGGGCATGGAGGTGCCACAGTAACGGCCTGAATGATGAAGATAACGACAAGGAGAATGAACGATGCCACGGCAGAGGCCGTCAATTCTAGTAAACACATCTTTACGAGACTTGCAAGAGACCAGGGCAACAGAAGAAATCACTGCTGGAACCACTGAAATCAGGGTCAGTGTTTACGACAATACTTAAGAATTCAAAGTAAACTATAAATACAAGCACAGGAGAGTTCATTTATAAACATGATTAAAAAAACAGTAACAGCAGAGGAAAAACTTAGATGACCAGGCTCCAAATGTAACTAAAGCAAAGATCTCTAGCACAGCAGGCACAGCAGGTACCTGTGCAAATAAACACGCTGATACTTAGAGTCAATAAGAGAAAAATGTGGATGCTAGAGCCAAACTACCTGCATGCAGCTCCTGGCTCTGCCGTTCACTAGCTACGTGACCCAAGGTAAGTTACTTAAGTGCTCCGTGCCTCAGTTTCCCCACTTGAAAAAAGGGGATGTTGAAAATAATAAAACCTATATCGTAAGGATATGAGGATTGAGTTACTATCTATAAAGTACTTAGAATAGTACTCAGCACAAGGTAGTGCTATATAACTGTTTGTTAAATGATATATCCTTGTCCTTGGTCAAATGCTTATTGACAAAGATCTTAGTCAATACAAAGGGAGGTGCAAGTAAAGTATTCATTGATTTCCGCTATCATCTCAGGCACTGTTCTGGGCACTAGGAATAAAAGAATAAGCAAAACAAAGTCTCTTCTCTGATGGAGCTTGTCTTCTAGTGCAGGATGAGACGTTTGTGTGACAAAACTCAAAAATTAGTAAACTCATGGAGAAAGCTTAAATGACCTGAGATTATTTTGCTTGAGAACATTTCAGAAACTAGATAGGTGCACTCCTTAATTTTAGTGGATGTCTAACAAACCAAATGACAGTTTGTTTATGTATGTGTGTAAGTATGTATGTTTTGCTTCCCCTGAGCACAAAGCCAGAAGACAAAAGCTCAACTGGAATATAAGAACCGTGGTTAAATATTAACAAAACATCTCTGACAGATGCTATTTGCTGCTGGAACGGACTGCATTCCGCTACTATCTCAAGCAGTTGCAACTTACACATTTTTTTAAAAATACACACAAGCTATTCACATCCTTGAACGTAAACAAGCTGAACTCCTTGAGCCCCACCTTAAAGCCTGCTTTCTCACCCTCTAATTATCTTTATTCGTCTGAGGCTGCTCTTCATATTTATTGGAAACATCTAACCTTGAATAGCCACCTATAAATATGTAGGTATATAAATAAAACACAGACACGGCCGCTAGTGAGGACCACAGTACCTCGGAGAGGTGCGTCATCATGGTTGCCATCCAGAATTTCTACAAAGTCGTGTGCACAGGTTGTGCTGCCTTCAAGTCCAAAGTGGGTAAAGGAGAGGGTAATGTGATTGACTGTAAGAAAAAAAAAGAGAGAGAAGGCTATTTAATAAAGTACTGGCAAACAAAACATACAGGGAGAGAAATTTTACCTCCCATAATTTCATGCGAAGTTTCTCCAGCAGAGAAGTCAGGAATGTGTCACAGGGATTGAGGGGATAAGGAGAAGGAAGAGGACAACTTCTATGCTAAGGGTTTCCTTTGAAAAATAACAGAATAGGCTGGATGCTGTGGCTCACGCCTGTAATCCCAGCAGTTTGGCAGGGCAAGGCAGGAGGATTGCTTGAGGCCAGGAGCTCAAGATCAGCCTGGGCAAAATATCAAGACCTGGTCTCTACAAGAAAAAGAAAGTAACAGAATAGATGTTTTTGAAACTGCCTGTGAAATCTGAAATGCTGGCAGTGGTCACTAAGACAACTCTTGGGTAGGTTCATTCTAGACACTATAGGGAATGTCTTGTTGGAAAATGTAGTCTTTCCACATTTTGATGTCAGCCATTGCTGTGTTCCTCTCATATGCATTTTTCTCAACAGAATAGTTTCCTTAAATTCTGATTCTTTAGATACGCTTGTAAATAAGACATTCTTTTCTCCCTAGCACTCACATTTTTGCACACTCGGTTTTATTTTAAGGCCAGAGCTAGCCCCCTGGAGGTTCAGAGTCATTTATCAAGAAAGCTTTGAATTACTTGCAGAACAGCAAGTGCCTGGGTACGTTTTCCTTTTGTTGTTCTAATCTTCAGAATAGGATCTTTTCTGGTTGCTGTTCTTGAACCAGTGACAGCTTTCATCTAAATGCTTTACAACTCATTAGAAAATAATCCTTGGGCACAAAATTGCTCCGCTCATGGCAGGGGGCTTCTCTATCTAAGGCTCAGTTTCCGTGGCTGGCAACTTTCCCTGCGGCTCCACCTCCCCGTCTGCCATTGGCTAAGAATGACATCACTGGCCCCACATCTTATGCATGTCAATAAAGATACTATCATTTTCTTAACTCTCAACGTTCCTAGGGGAAGGGCCAGAGAATATTTAAACCAAACTCTTCGTTTTGTAGATTATTTTGTCACGTGGCCCAATTAGCTTAAGTGATGTGCCTATTTTCACACAGGTTATTAATTACAGAGCAGACTCAAGAACATAAGGCCTTTCCCATGTAATGTCTGAAACCATATGTTCCTGAAAACATCAAAAGAGGGCAGGGATCATCTGAACAGGATTCATAATGGCCCCCAGTGTCACCCCCTTCACAGTCACTTTGTTGTAGCCGTGGGGGTTGTTTCCTCATTGTCTCTGTTTGTAAAATGTGGACACTAATCCTTACCCCCCAGCCAGACTGCTACTGGGTCAAAAAATAAGATTCTAGGATTCTAAAAAGAAAGTAAAATAAGTGCTTATTAAATGTGCCTTCCAGGCCTGTGCCGGGATATTCTATATACACATGTTGCAGGAAGGAACAGGCTTTAGAATTCATTTCCACTTTGATTGATAGGGTCATGGCATTGCCTTCTCGAACCGCGAGTTATTATTTCTCCAGTCTATGGTTCTTAGTATTCATGTATTCATTCAGCAACTGTCTTGAGCATCTTCTGCACTCAAAGCATACATGCCAAAAACGATCTATTTATCTGTTAGTTTTGCCTACCCCTAATCTCACATGACTGTCAATACAGTAAGGTTATAGGTGTGTTGTGTTGGTTTTTCTTTTTAATCCTTTGCTAGGCCTTGAAACTGAAAAAAAAAAAAAAATTTCTTTTAAATTAAGAAGCAACTGTAAAAATGACTTCCCTACCGGATTGGGAAATGCTTGTTGGGAATCAGGACTTGCAAAAGTAGCCAAGGAAGGCCACCGATTGTCACCGCTGAGATAAGAAATCACTCATACACTAACTTTCCCACAGACACCATCTGTACTGGGTTCCTTTTATCTTTGTTACTTACATGGAGGCTGAGCTTCAATTATCCAGCTGCAGTTCTGATTGTGTGGGTACTTGGCAGGGAACAACGGAGAGGAAATGGTATCAGAAGAGCTGGTGAGGATGTGGCCTCCGCAGGCTGCGGAACACAAACACACGCATGTCATGAACTTTAGGTTTCTACTGACTGTGCCAAGCAATTATCTGATGAATGAAAACATATTCATTTTTCATAAAATAAAGAAAATTATTTTTTTTTCTTATTTCTACAATGCATGCGAGGGAAGTTTTCTGCCAAGGAAGCCGCACACAAACCATGAGAAAATGGGAACGCATTTTACATTTATGACAGTGTTCTTCAATTACAGGAAGTAGGGAAGTGGCAAAGAACAGCAGATGAAATCGCTATGAATTGCCTGAATGATTCAAACAAAACTTTGGCACTGATTCACTTACTCTGCCTACTCATAAATTATAGGTATAGGGATAATCTGTTTATCAACGACCTCTTTTTTGAGGAAAACACTCAATTGAACAAGACTTCATAAGGATGACTGCGTATTATCAAGAAGTGCACAGCTCTGTGGGAGTCCAGAAGAGGGAGAGTCTGTCACCGCTGCCCCTGCCACTGGAAGGCATAAGAGGAGGCCCACAGAGCAGGCAGTGAGAGGGAAGAAGGGCAGTCCAGGGAGGGGCAGCCTGAGCAAAGACACAGAGGAGGGTAAGGGCTACATCTACGCAGACTCGGCTGGAGCACAGGGTGCCCAATAGTGTTGGGGTGACGCTGGAAAGAGGTAAGGGCAAGGTCTGGGGCCCTTGGTTAACATCTGGAGGAGCTTGGACTTTATTCTCTAACAGACATTGGAGCACTAGATAGCATAATCGGAGTGTGGCTTTTGCAAGTGACTGTGAAGGAAGATGGGGCAAGGGTAGGTGAGTTTCAGGAAGCTGTTACATTATAATAATAATAGTCGCCGCTAATAAGAGTTAGTGGGGACTTCTTACTATGAAGCATCTCAGAAGTGAATAATTTCATGTAAAAAATGTATTAAGAAACTGTTTTTCTTTGAAATCAACAAGAATTTCATATATATAAAATGTGTGTGTATATATATATCCTGTCTTACTCCAAAGTCTACAGTATATCGTCTTTGGGAGACCTCGATCCAGACACTGTCCGCATCTAGGGCTCTTTAATATAGAAAGAATACAAGCAAGTCAGCTAAAACAGATATAATAACTAAATGGACTAAACTTATTTGAAGTGAATGACCCAACTCATCCAAATACAAATCACAGCTGTCCTGAAGCCAGGGAACCCGCTCTGGGTTCCTTCTAGCTCTGACGATGGGATAAAGGGTTAATCTCTGAGAATGACCAGGTGAGAGGCAATGGTTGGAAAGGTCTTGGAGGAGTGGTGATTGAAGAACAAAAACAATGCAAAACAATAGTGACTCCTCAGCTGGACAATGTCAGGATTCGGAAACGAGGGAAACTACTGCTTCCGGGGGTTCAGATCTGATTTCATGAGAAGCATGTCTTGTAATTTCTAGTGGTGTATCTCCTTCTACTGTAAAGCTTTGGATAAATGCTAGATAAATGAATTTGGATAAAAACTTTCTTTCTTTCTTTCTTTTTTTTTTTTTTATTTTGAAACAGAGTCTCACTCTCTCGCCTGGGGCGAGTGCCGTGGCGTCAGCCTAGCTCACAGCAACCTCAAACTCCTGGGCTCAAGCAATCCTACTGTCTCAGCCTCCCGAGTAGCTGGGACCACAGGCATGTGCCACCATGCCCGGCTAATTTTTTCTATATATTTTTAGCTGTCCAATTAATTTCTTTCTATTTTTGGTAGAGACAGGGTCTCGCTCTTGCTCAGGCTGGTCTCGAACTCCCGAGCTCAGAACGATCCACCGCCTTGGCCTCCCAGAGTGCTAGGATTACAGGCGTGAGCCACCGCACCTGGCTGGATAAAAACTTTCTTATACTGTCTCTAGTATTAAAGGCACTTATTCTTTAAACTTGTTGAGAGACGCAGATCCAAAGGACGTCAGCGTCATCTAAGTTAGATGAAGATAAGTTTACAAATATCTATAGTTGGAATAATTGCAAGCCCTAGTTCCCTTGTTCTATTTAAATTTTTGCATGTAAAATAGAAAACCATGATGAATTTCTGAGCGCTGGTCTCGTTTTATTGTGGCACCAAGAAGAGCACTGAAGAACATTTTTCCTGCACTCAGGGAGACCCACAGGCACTCACCTTGCCTGAATTGAGCTCGGAAGCCCCGGCTCTGTATGGAAGAGCCAGACTGAAATCTCACAAAGAGGCTGTTTCCTGAAGAGGTGATGGGGTTAGCCAGCTGCTGTCTTCCACACATCCTGGCGAGGCGGGTGGTTGTGGAGCTGAAACCATCATACGCCTACAAGAAAGATGACAGGGAAAACGGTGGTTCAGAACTTCAGATCTACATCTAGAAGGCCCATATTCCATCCAACTACCTGCATATTGATGAGCTAGTGGAAAACCATACATTTGCTGGATTTAGTGAAACTGGCTTTATTTTATTATCTTATCACACAGTTCCATGAGAGTCTTTGTCATTCCATGTATGAGTTCCATGTATGAGTCCTTGGTCATTTCTAGGGACATTCATATGAATTTCAGTAGGAGTTTCTCTACCAGTAGGAGTCTCTATTAGATCTCTGGATGTCTTTATAAATGCCATCCCTTCCACAGCTGTCCTTCCTCCCCCAACCCCAGAGTAGTCAGGTCCTTGGCAATGCCCACAACATGTGATGAAATTGTTTGATGCAAGAATGAACATATGAGCAAACAGATGAGAAATAACAATGAGTAACCATTCATTGTCAGAAACCCAACTTCTGTTGGAACTTTCTATTCTTCATAGGGCAACGGTCAAGAAGGAAGAGAACTGGTAGAATTCTCTCAGATGATAGGAATGATATGAGGCTGATTCAGGAAATTATCTCATTACGTTTTAATAAAATACACTGGGCTCTTTCTTGCTGGTGCCATGCTGGGACTTAGCTGACCCTCCATGCATCCAATGGAATAGAGTTTATATCACATATGCCCCAAGCCTCTGTATCAGTTTGTGAAATGGAAACTTGCTCATTTGCTTAGAACTCTGTGTCTAGTAGGAAGTTCTGAATACTCTTATCTGTAAACCAGGTAGAAATGAGTTCCTTTTCTTCAGATGATAATAATAATAGCCGCTATTCATTAAGTGCTTACCTTGGGCCAGGAACTGGATTCAACCCTTTGCATACCCTGCCCCATTTTATCCTCCCAACCTTCTCTCCATTTTTAAAGAGGGCAACAGAGGCACAGAGAGCCTAAGTAATGTGGGCAAGTACACAATTCCTGAGAGGAAGCAGGTCACTTTGAACTAGATGGCTACATTCTAGAGTCTAGAATTGAAACTCTTTCATTGTGTTCAACGTAAGATATCAATTGAGCAGGATGGATGCATCAACCTGCTAATCACCAGAGTGGGACTGAAAGTATGAAGTTAAAATACGGCTGTTTCATTCAACATATATTGCCATTTATACTTCATAAGAAAATCTTGGGGTAAAAAATGGAAAGTTCAGGGATTTAATGCAAGGAACGTAGGTACTTGCAAGTGACTTTAGATATCTAGTGATGATTATAATCAGCGTCCTCTTTAGCACATTAAATATGATTGGGAAGGCTATTCTCAGTTTGATTTATACAAACAAGTGAATCAAATATCAACAGGATTTTTAACTATCTAAGGAGTCAGGAGTTAAATCTTTTACAATAATGAATTTAAAATAAATGTAGCTCTGTTCTGGAGCAGAACTTCTTTTCTTTCATTTTTCTTTTTCTTCTTTTTCATTTAATGTTCAAATTTAATTTATTTAACTTTTTTTTTTTTAGTTTCTATAATTTTTTGTAGAAACGGCATCTATAAATAGAACTTCCATATGATCCAGCAATCTTAATACTGGGTATTTATCCAAAGAAATGAATTAGTATGTTGAAGAGTATTTGCACTCTCATGTTTATTACAGCAATATTCACAATAGCCAAGATACAGAATCAATTGAAATGTCCAGCATTTTTTAATTTCTTAAACTCTAGTGGAGCATTGGGTTCTATTAAGTTTATAGATTACCACCCTCCCCCCCAAAATTGGAGGATTTTTACAAGTCTATGGATTAACAAAACAAGACTCTTCTAGTCTTATTTATTTCACCCCAAATTCAGAGGTCCAATGAGTACGTAGACATTGTTTCTTCCTTTTCTAAGTCCTTGTTTTCAGTCTGAGTGGTTGCAATCCATTCAAGGGACAGAAGAAAATAAGGAGGGGAAAAAAAATGAAAACTAAAAGGTTAAGGCTAGAAATTTCAGAAAATCACAGGAATGAGCCATTTCCTTGGGTATCCTTTGAAAGGGATGCATCTTCTGGGAGGCTTCCAGGCTTCCAGACCCACCCCATCCCCTGAGGTCCTGGAATTACAAGGCCTCTGCTAAAATTCATCCAGCTGGAGCATTGCTTCACCAGGAATGGATTCAAAGTAGAAGGTTTCTGAATGTCCCTGAATCGAAATTATACACCAATGACGCCCCAAATATGATGAGCACATTGTAATTTTACAAGCGCATCACGAACATCGTAACCTAGTCCTCAACACCATGTGATTTTTTCACATGAGACAAATTTATGTGCAAGCTATTAAACTACTTTCTTATCCAATGTAAGCTAGTAGTGCATCCAAGCTGACATAGCTAGCCAGTAGCAGAGTCTTCTCTCTTCAAATTCTATATTTACCGTGCTACTTCTCTTTCTCTTTAAAATGCTCATGATACGTCTTAGTCTGTTTTGTGCTGCTATGAGAGAATACCTGAGACTGGGTGATTTATAAAGAGCAGAAATTTAGTTCTCACAGTTCTAGTGGCTGGGAAGTCCAAGATCAAGATGCCAGCAGGTTAGGGCCAAGGTCCTCTGCTTCCAAGACGATGTCTTGAATGCTGCATCCTCCTGAGGGGAGGTGCCCCGTGTTCTCACGTAGCAGGAGTGCAGAAGAGAAAGAACCCACTCCTGCAAGTTCTTTTCACAGTGGCATTAATCCATTCATGACAGCATTACCTAAACACCTTCCAAAAGGCCGCATCTCCTAATACTGTTGCATTGGGGATTAAGCTTCCAACACATAAATTTTGAAGGGAACACATTCAAACCATAGCATGACAGTTATTAAGCTTTGTGTACCTAATGTCATTTTATGAAATTTCAAAACCTCAGGCTATCAAGGAGGCAGGCTTTTGTTTTTTTTCTTAATAGGGTCTGAAATATCAATTCTGTTATTTAAAAGTGTTCTTTTAAATTTAAAAGTGCTCTTACAAAATTATAATAAAAGCATTGCAAGGAAGCAAATATGAGAAACCTTGTTCTTATTTATTTAAAATTCTGAAGCCATGAAAATTATTTATATGCATTTTCCCTTACTTCCATTTCATTCTCAAGGTATAGCTAGCAGATTATATTACTATTGAATATACATATAATATATTAATATAACTTGTGTAATTCTTAAGTCTACTGCCAAGAGTTTTCTAGGAATTGATTTTCTGATCGTTACTTAAGTGGTAAAAGTCAGAGCAATATACAAACAAAATAAAATTTTGTACATCTCAGCTAACTCATTCCTAGATGACACTAATAAAATGAGATTTTGAAGTCGAACCTACAAAAGGAAAAGTGGCCACTATCCCCAAGAGAGTTCCAACTATAGAAGCTCTCAAAAAAGAGGCAGATCTCGTTAAGTGGTAATCTAATTTCTAGAGAAAAGTTAATCAGTCTTTTTAGAAAGTATCCAGAGATTTGTAAAATTTCTAGATACTAGCACATTCAAAATACATACCAAAACTTAACTTTATTGTATTAATATAAAAATAGGATTTTTTTAAAAAAAGTTATAGAGCCTGGCACATAATAGACATGAATGTTTGATATCCAAATGAATAAATGACTAACATTTATGACAGTTTATAAGATTTGTAGCTCTTATGATCTCTGAGAATTCAGGACTAGGGTTGAGGAAAATCCTGAGTTAAGAAAAAGCTCATTTTTGTGAGGCCAATGTGGGAGGATTACTTGAGCCCAGGAGTTTGAGGTTTCAGTGAGCTATGATGACACCACTGCATTCCAGCCCATGCAACAGAGTAAGACCTTGTCTCTGGGGAAAAAAAAATTGGATTGGGTGGTATAAACACATCACAGACACCATCGTGGTAAGAGGCTATTCATAGTGGGAAAGAGGTCCACTGGGGCTGCTTCCTGAGCAGGCTTTCTGCATGCTGGACCCACAGGGGAATGGAGAGGTCCAATCACAGGGCACCCCAGCATCATGCGTCAGCTCCCAGGTGCCTTTCACCAGCAGTGTGAGAGAAGGGAGTGGTGGAAGGTGGGTGAAAGGCACCCAATCTATCCCCAAGGCCCAGAAGTTTCTAAACATAGGATACAGAATGGTGCTATCGGGGCCCCTCCACACCCTAAAATCTAGCCAGAAGTGAGAACTAAGCCAAAAATTTACGAATTTTCATACTTGATCCTTCGATACCTTGAGGAGATTTGGGTAAATGTCAACCATCTCTACAGTGAACATGTGTCAACCTTGTCACATGTCAAGTGACATGGGAGGAAAACCATTACAGCAAGAGATAAGCCTCCCCTCCTGGTGACATTTACAGTTCTAGGTCAGAATACTAAGAATGGTAATTTGAGAAAATAAAGGAGCCAAGCAAAGGGAACTCTTACCTTCCCATACACACACTGGTGGCATAAATATGTATCATTTAAGAGTATTATTAATTCCTTTTAGAGGGAAAAACAGACTTTATTTAGCAAAACACCTTTATAGGCTCTTAAAACACGAGCATGTTCTTTTATGCTGTTGGGAACAAGTTGTTCCCCTCTCTTTGCTTCCTAATCTGTACAATGGGATTGATACAAGTATATAGCTCATACTGTTCGTGAGAATTCAGTGAGTTAAAAGACATAAAGTACTTGGGAAAGCTGCTATCACATACTAAGTGTGTGACAGATATTAGCCTCTACTATTAAAGTGAGACAGGGAGGCAGCTAAATTGTTGCATAAGAAATGAGGTAGGAAAGTAGAAGCCTACAGACACAAAAAAGAAAAGAGGACCAAGAGGGGGTTGTCTAGAAATATGGGTAAGTGGGAGTGGGAGAAATAATTCATGAAAATTACCCACCTGGAGATTGTGGGCACGGGGGTAGTAGGCACCTCCTGAGGGGTCCCCAGTGATTCTCAACTCCTGGGATTCATGCTCTTGTGTAATCTCCTCCCCTGGGGTGTGGGACAGACCTAGTGGCTTGTTCTAATTAATAGAATACAGCAGAAGTGATAGGATGTGGCTGCCATGATGGCGACGTCCCTCTTGCTAGCACCTACTGTCTCACTGGACTCTCTCTTGGCCTCGCTACTGCTTGCTCTGACGAAACAGGCTGCCTCATTTTGAGATGCTCTGTGGAGAGGCCCACATGGCAAGAAGTCAAGGTAGGCCGCTAGCCAATAGCCTGCAAGGAACTGAATCCTGCCCACAACCACGTGAGTGAGCGAAGAAGAGGTGAGCTAAGCTGCATTCTTGATCCACAGAAGCTATAACTGTTCTTATTTTAAGCCATTAAGTTTTGGGGCAATCTGTTACACAGCCACAGAGAACTAAATCGGGGGTGTGAAATGAAGGATTGATGACAGAATGAATGGAGGCTTCCTGAGAATGAGGCTGTCTAGTATTGCATTTAAGTCAACTACTACGCTGCTCTTGGCAGTAATCACCTGGCAGTGCCTGGAATATTGATTCAAAGTCTCCTACACAGAAGGGTGTCCAGTGTGCAGTATTTAGGGGAAATCAAGAAAGGAGGTATAAATAGCCAGCTTCTCTTAACAAGGAGTAGAGAGAAAGGGAACAGCCACAAGGGGCAAGACACAGAAGGCTTGAAACATCAGCAATAGCAAGCAGTGGAAATCTGGGTGACCAGCAAAACACAAGCCATCTCCCCTCCGGCCTCACCTCCCCACTCCAAAAATAGCCAAAAACATGACAGGGAATCGATGGGTTTTTCTCCACCTCTGTACCTCCTTGTCCTCATATGGAGTGATCAACTGTGTCAAACGCTGCTGAAGGGACCAAACATTTTTCATTGCACTAGTGACCCAGAGGTCTCACAGGTCTAAGGGAGGGAGGCTGAGGGGGCTGAGTTGTGAGTGCAAAGGGAGGAAGTGGAGACAGTGGGAGATCTTCACTTTCCTTCCATGTTGTCTCTCTTCAGGTGGGAGAGAAGAATTACTGAGGCAACATGGCTTGCTTGGAATGTAACAAGCAATCGGTAAATGCTAGTCACCCTTGGGAGATTCTACTCTTTTCTTTCTTTGTTTCTCCCTTAGTTTCTTTGTTTCTTACTTCTTTGGAAAAGTGAAGCTGTCACGAATTGTTCAAGAAATTATAAGATCTATTTACATACCAGGTTGAGTATGGGATGATGAAGTCTCCAGTCTAAGTAAGGAAGGTGTCTTAGTCCCTTCAGGCTGCTATAACAGAATACCACAGACTGGGGGGTTTATAGACAATAGAGATTTATTCCTCACAGTTCTGGAGGCTGAGAAGCCTGAGATCAAGGTGTCGGTGGATTTGGTGTCTGGTGAGGACCTGCTTCCTTCACAGACGGATGCCTTCTCGCTGTGTCCTCACATGCTGGAAGGGGCATGACAACTCTCGGGGCCTCTTTTATAAGGGCGCGAGTCCCATTAATGAGCACTGTACCCTCAAGACCTAATAACTTCCCAAGGCCCTGGTTCCTCATATCACTGCCTTGGGGGTTAGGATTTTAACATACGAATTTTGGGGAACACGAATGTTCAGACCACAGCAGAAGGGCAGTGATTAAAAAAAAAGGCTCTGTGTTCCTCTCCAAACTCCTTCCCTACAACACCTCCTCTGTTTCATAACTCAGCTTCATAAGTACACAGAAAGTGGAGCCCAAATGGATGTTGACACCCATGCTCGACTCAGTGCACATTGTTTATCTCCTTTCATTTGCTTGGCCTGAACATACAGGCTACTTCCAGGGTCCAGCCCATGTGATGTTTTCCATCTGACCGACTGAGGCCCCAGGGAAAGCACATTGATTCTGGAGTCAGAACACCTGGGAAGCACAATCACCCTGGAGTCAGGATACATAGGCTTGAGTCCTGGATCTTTCTGGGTGTATTTCTCTGTCCTTGCCAGAGCATGTTAGAAGCTTCCTGGCATCAGTTTCAACATCTAAAAAATGGGGGTGGGTAATTCCTCCTTGCTGCCTTATAAGGTAATTGTGAAGATCAAATAAGACAATGTACTGAAAGTTTTGTGAAAACTGTGATTATAGATATGAGGGTAAGGTTTCCTCATTTCATTATAGAAATCCTCATATGTGCATTTTTATGAAATATGGCAACATATAGTAAAATTAAGAGCTAGCAATTCCATTTTTATGTGTCTATGCTAGAGAAACTCTTGGGTGGTTACATACAGATATACCTACAGGAATATTCAGTGCAAAAAGGTTGTTATAGCAAAATATTGGAAGCAAATTAAAAGTTCATTAACAGCAGAATGGGTAAATGACTTGTTGTATAGACATAAAATGGAATACTGTGGAGTGGCTAAAAGAATCCATTAGATCTGAACGCATTGCAACGTAGCAAAATGTTAAAAACAGAATTTGAGTGAGAAGAGAAAGTGGAGGAAGGATACGTACTGTGGGACGTTGTACACATGAAGTTTTAAACATGCAAAATAATATCTGATACTGTGTACGGATGTACACACATCATGAAAAAAGCATAAAAACAATCCTGGGAGCCGTAAACCACAATTCTCATTAGTAGTTTCCTCTGGGACAGAGGAATGGGTACACTGATGGGGACACATGGCACTTAGCTGTGTCCTCAACAGTTCATTTCTTATTTGGGGGGAAAAAGAACTTGAGGAAAGTATGGCAAGATATTAGGATTTGGCAAGTCTGGACAGGGAGATGTTTTTGTACATTAAATACTTTGTATGCATTATATAGTCTATTTTTCTACATACTTAAAATATTTTATAATGGAATGCTTGATAAAGAAAAAAGAGTCTATGTAAAGGAAATAAAGGAAATGAAGACTAAGATTCACACATAAAGATACTTTTCACAGCATTGGTATAAGAAAGAAAAATTCAGAAGTAATCCACATGGTCAATAATAAACTAGCAGTTAACTGAATTATAGTACGTCCATATAATTGACCATCTAGCCAAAGACACTATTTTTAAAAACAAAAATATTCAAATAATATGAAGTGAAAAAGCAGGATATAAACTTATGTACACTATTATCTTAACTATGCACGTTCGTTTATGCATGGGTGTGTGTATTTGTAAGCGTGTATTTATATATTTGTATGTGTGTGTTTGTGTAGGAAGCAACCCAAAATTTTAACAGTTCGTATCTGTATCGTAATACTAAGGAAGGCATTAATTTCTTATTTCTTCTTTTCCGTCTTTTACAAATTTAATATGCGGAACATGTAAAATTTTAAAATAAAATCTATATGAAAAATATTTACGTGTTTACCCACTCAGACACATAAGTGGTTGCATGCAGACATGAAAGGCACTATTCATACAACAACAGTATGCAGTATCTCAGCCAGAGGGGTATTAATGACATTTAATCTTGCCTCTTGCTGCCTGAGAGGAATGTATCAGGTTTAATGGATATGGCTTCTGTTTTAAGATCTCCAGAGCATCTGTGAGTTGACTAATATCTATGACTGTGCCCCGGCTCTCTCTTCTAAGCTCCATGCTCACATGGCCAACTGCATCGCAGACATCGCCTCATGCCCCAGAAACCCTGGAAATCAGCATCTCAAACCGAAGCCATCTCCCCGTTCCTCTCATTCGCCTGCATCTCTTGCTTCAGTAAATGCCAGAAGCGTGTACCCAGTTGTCAGACCATTTCAGATCCCTCCCTGACCCCAATTCCAGTGCGG
>RJWJ010016525.1:0-34356 GCA_004363605.1 Indri indri
CTCTTGCTCAGGTTGGTCTCAAACTCCTGACCTCAAGCGATCCTCCTGCCTTGGCCTCCCGGAATACTAGGATTACAGGTGTAAACCACTGCGTCTGGCCTATAAAGTGACCTTTCAAAGTGTACAATTCAATACAATTTTTTCTGTCAACTAAAAAAATAAAGCGTGCATTTCAGTGGTGTGTAGTTTATTAACAAAGTTGTACAACCATCATCACCAACTCCAGAAAATTTTTATCACTCTCAAAATAATCTCTTTGCCACTAGCAGCCACTCTCCATTTCCCCCCTTTCCTTAACCCCTGACACCACTAATCTATTAATACTTTCTGTCTCTATGGATTTGCCTGTTCTGGACATTTCATATAAAAGATATTACACAATATGCAGCAGTTTGTGTCTGGCTTCTCTCACTCAGCATGATGTTTTTAAGGTTCACCCAAATTGTAGTATGTATTAGTACTTCATTCCTTTTTGTGGCTAAATAATATTCCATGGTATAGATATACTACATTTGTTTATCCACTCATCAAATGATGGCCATTTGAGTTTTTTCTACTTTTTAAAAAAATTATGTGCAAATTTTTTTGTGGAGGTACGTGTTCAATTCTCTTGGAAATATACTTAGTGAAATTGTTGGATAATATGGTAACTTTATGTTTAACTTTTTGAGGAACTATTAAATTGTTTTCCAAAGTGGCTACACCATTTGAAATTCCTAACAATAATGTATGAGGGTTGTAATTTCACCACATTCTAGCCAATATTTTTTATGGTCTTTTTTATTATAGTCATAGTAGTGGGTGTGAAGTGGTATCTCATGGTAGTTTTGGCTTGCATTTCCTTAATGATTAATGTTGTTTATCATCCTTTCATGTGCATTTTGTCCATTTGTGTATCTTCTTTAGAGAAATGTCTGTTCAAATCTTTTGGCCAATTTTTAGTTGGGTTATTAATCTTTTTATTGTTGAATTTTAAGTGGTTCTCCTATATATTGGATACAAGTCCCTCATTGGGGATATAGTTTGCTAAAGTATGTTTTCCCCTTCATTCTATGGGTTGTTTGCTCACCTTCTTCATGATGTCTTTTGAAGCATAAAAGTTTTTAATTTCAATGACATCCAATTAATTAATTTTTTCTTTTGTCATATCTAAGAAACCATTGTTTAATTCACAAAGATTTATGCTTATGTTTTCTTCTAAGACTTTTATAGTTGTAGCTCTTACATTTGGTCTTTGGTCCATTTTGAGTTTTTTTTTTGGTATAAGATATAAGTTAGGGGTCTAACTTCATTCTTTTGCTTATGGGTATCCCATTGTTCCAACACCATTTGTTGAAAAAAATATTTTTTCTTCCATTGACCTGCCATGACAGTCTTATCAAAAAATCAATTGACCAAAAATGTATTTAATGGTATCTTTTGATGAATAGAGCTTTATAATATTTTCTTTGTCCATTTGAATATGTATCATGTTAAAAATATCCCACCTTATACCCTATTTTCCTACTTATTATACATTTTTTTCAAATTTTCTTTTTACTTAGGTCTTTATCCATACTGACTGTGTGTGTGTGTGTGTGTGTGTGTACATCTTTACTTTTTTGTGGCATTTATAAATAGTATGTTTTAAACATTACATTTTGTTTGTTATTATTATGCAGGAATGAACTTTTTAATAATCTTAAATCCAATGATTTGATAAATTCAATAATTTTAATAACTTGATTTATTGAACTGTACATAGTCTAGAAGGTAATCATATCTTCTGTAAATATCGAAAGTTAATTTTTCCCTTCCTAACCCTTGTGATTCTAATTTTTTCCTTGTCATATTTCCCTGATTATAACCTCTAAATGCAATGTTGAATTCAAATAGTTAGTTTCACTATTAAGTATATGATATTTGCAGAAAATTTTCATTAGGTATGTTTCATCCAACTAGAAATGCTTCATTATGAATTTTTCTGTAATTGAGAGACAAATTTTATGAAATAAAATACTTTTATTAAATTAAATACTTTTCTGCATCAGTTAAGATAAACATATGACTTTCAGATTTAAATTGTGAACATGAGTAAGTTTTAATAAAATATTTCCTTATGTTAAACCATCCTTGAATTCCTGGAATTAACCCAGGAAGCATGATCTAATTTTTTTAAGACTTTGGAGCATTCATTTTGTTAATATTTTGTGTAGGATTTTTGCATCTATGTTCACCAGTGATTTCTTTCACTTTCTACCAGTATATTTTGCTAGCAGTCTGATCTCAATGTTTTCTCCAATCAAAGAGTTTTTTCTTCTGTAGTTTATTTTTTAAGCCCTCTTAAAGAGAAAGATGGTAACAGTTGTGGTCTCTGAACTTTGGGAACACTTTTTTTCAAAAGGAATTCACCAAAATTTTATACACATTTCTTTTTTTTTCTTTTTCTCAAATTCTAAAGCATTTTCCACCCTACATTTTATAGCTTTCTTTTCCTTTTCAACTTCTCTTGTATTTATTGACTATTGAATTCATGTATTATTTATACAAAATTTCTGATTTTTCCTATTGCTTAAAATGTTATTTATTTTGTGCTTCTCATGTTTTCCTCAAATATATTATAAACTCTTTTACTCACATCTTCTAGTACAGAGTTTTGTTTTACATTTTTTAGGAACTCAATAGACATTTGTGTTTCGATCTGAATTTTATTGATGAAAATATTACTTTATTTTAAATAATAGTCTGGTGATGTAAGTATTTTGGGAAATTCTAAATATCTTTTCAGTCTATCAGTTTGAAAAATTTCATTTTTCATTTTATCTGTTACTTTTATTTTTGATCAACTCTATGTCCCCAGCACCCTCTCCTGTCTCCCAGGGGAAAGCAGGTTGACATTTCTAAGTGGTCAGCTTTTCTAGGTCACTGACTGGGTCAGTGAGGTAAATGCCAGAGGAATAAAAGATGTTTTTGACTCTGTTTTGGCTGTGCCTGATTATTCTGGTCTACGCTATATTCACTTGTTCCTCAAAGCATGATTGTCAACAAAATTTCAATAAACAGTTTCTAAAGGTATATCGAGTTCTTTCACTTTAAAAGGCTGCACAAATCTTCTCAGTGGGAAAATAAATGATCGAATCTCATCTCACTCCAAATAAATTAGAGTTGGCAGGCTTGTGTATCTGGAGCTGACTTACAGTACCTGGTGCTAAAATGTAGCTCCTTGTAGTAGTTATAATAAATTAGGGCTCTGTCAGAGGCCAAAGTCATGAATGCTAAAGGAAAAAATATATTGATACTCTTTATATTTTGGGCTCTGAGAGGAATTTTGGTCTTCAGCAGGCTGACAGCACAAAATAGACGAAGTCAATATTTTAGGAAACTGTGCCAAATTTCATGTGTAGAAGCCTGTGAGTGTCTTGCGCTAAGCTGTGAGTTATAGCAGTGAAGGCCTAGAAAGGGAGAAATGATGTATTTCTTGAAGCCTGTGGGGCATGCAAGTTCCATGGTTCTCTCATTTGAATGACAACAAGATCCAACGTCCCAGTGAGAAGCGTGCTGGTGTGTTTCCTTTCCTGTGCTCTTTTCTCAATAGCGTGAAGGTGTTGTTAATTTAAAAACTGTCACTCACAGGGCATGAAAATGTTTTCAGTTAAAAGTCCAGTGACAGGCAGAAGACAACAATGGTTTCGTGGGTACTCTGAGACAGGTGATACTTTCCTATAGCTAATTATCATTATTTTTCTAGCTGGAACAATGTCAAAAAACATACAGAATAATAAATGCTTTGACAAAGTGTGCTTGTGAAAAGCAGCATTCCATATTGTTATAACTATACCAAATAACTTGACTACCTCTCATTAAATGAAAAAAGGAATGTCGTGACTGGGTCATTGCTTGTCCCATTCACAGTTGGAACACCTTTGCCTAGATTATTCTTTTGTCTGTTTATCTATTTTATCTTTGCTATTGTAACCAAACTGAAAAAATGGGGGAAAAATCTAAGGGTAAGCTGAGAGTAGTTTTGAGGTATCAGTATTCTGAAATGGAATTGATTTTGACTCGCCACTCTTTTCCTTCTGTGGTAGATTTCACAGTGACCCAGGGCACTTGCTGCTACAGAACAGCAGCAACAGGAAACTGCCCAGACATCTTCCCAGTGTCATTAGCAGTCAATTTGTCAATGTGCTGAAAATAATTTAAATGATGTGACTCACTTGTCTTTTCCGTTATTATTTTCAAAATTGTGAAAAATTAAGTGGGCATCCTTAGGCTTCAGATGGAGAGCCTGATATATTAGCAGTGGAAACAATCTAAAATATTTTTAAAAATCTGAGAATGGCTCAGATTACCTGATTTTATAATTACCGCAAAACCGATAGCAATAGAAAACAGTAAGAATTCGTACAGCTTCTGGTGTAGGTATTAAAGGACATGAAAACGGAGGCTAATTTCCTGACTTCTGAAGATAATCCAGGTAGAGTCGATGTACAAAAAAACAATGTATCAATATGGAACCAGAAAGTGAAAAGATCTATTCCAAATGCGATTTAAATCTCATTATATTTTGAATATGCAGTGGGAATCTCCCAAAGTTTAGGTTTCTCCTTGGGAGTAAAATGGGTTCTTAAATGTGCATTCATCTATGCTGCTAGAGTATCATTTACTAACAAATGATTGCAGCTTTACCCCAGTGGCCTGAAAGAGTTTTAATGTTTCTTCCAGATGTGCTTAATTTATTTCCAGGGTATAATGTTTGCCATGGGAGGCTTGGGTGATTTTCTCACTTATCAATGCCAATTTCTTGGAGGCAGGTAAAATTTTAGTCCTCTTCTAGATGAAGAAATAGAACAGGAAGGTATTACGGCTTCATTAATATCAGCTGAGAACCTCTTAACAATCCTGGACAAAATATTAAACCTAGTGTGTACTTCATAAGCTTACACACCTGGACTTATGTTTCTGCAAAGGTTTCCTAGGACTCTTCTTGCCAATGTTCAACTTTACACAAATAATGATGTTTGTCAGGAATTTTAAAAATTTAGAATTTTAAAAATTGCCCTCTAAGCTTAGCTTTCAAGAATGCCAGTGGTTGATTTGTTATAAAATATTAAGAGGATGAAATGAATCTGATTTTCAACTACTCAAAAGATTACTGAATTATAGCTATTAACATTCTTTGAATGTTGGATATAAGTAATAATATAAGGTATTTATTACAAAGTAATAATATAAATTTTATTTTGGAGCACATTTATATGAAGACCAGTTTAAATGTAAAATTCATAATTATCTAGAGCAATTGTGAGTAGTCACTGTTAAAGCTACTTCAGTGATGTGCAAATGGTGCAATGAAATTTTAAGAGATTTTTCACAAATATAATTCAAATTATTGAAGATATTTAAGTATGTTCTATTGAGCTTAAATACTTACTAAAAATATATAACCTAAATTAACATGTATCAAAATCATAGAAATCATCATCTTTTGAATGGTCACTTAGTGTCAATACTGGAACTTAAACTTTGATATCATGTTCCACATTTTTAGTACTCTTTGTAATATAGCATATTGATCCTTAAAAACAGTGAAAGTTATTTGCCCAATATCTAAGTAGCTCTATTTTATAAGAGCTTATAAACTTAATCCCTTATTTCTAGTACCAAAGTTACAGGAGAGTATCTTTCCCAAAAGGGTAAGCACTTAAGTCATGACAAAGACAAGAATTGGAAAGTTGCATGTTGTCAAAATTACTCTTGAAAATCTTTTATTGCCCTTGAAAAAATAACACATTTTACTTCCTTTACATTGGTCAGTATTTACATAAATACTTATAATCACCCATACATTCTTTCCATAGATTTGCCAAACATAGGCACTGTTTCATGATTTCTTGCATCTAATATCTGATTAGTACAAATAATTTGATGTTCAAAAGTTTCTTATTTTTGGAAGTAAAATTCCCATGTGATACAACTAGAATATCTTGGTAGAATGGAAGATGATGAAGGCTGAAAATTTTGTAGGTTTTGTTCACTGAGGTAATGTAATCCCTGCCTAGAACAATGCTGGCTATATAGTAGGGATTCAATAAATATGTGAATAAATATGTTGAATAAATGAATAAAGTACGAATTAGATATATTGGACAAATGAATAAATGAAAAGCGAATATGTCTCCTAAACCTAGGTCGCAGAGGTTTTATGTTAACACCAAAATATCTAAATAAAATATAGGTTATATGGAGTTACAATAAATAATTTGCCAAGGTTTTTTTGCTTTTTATATATTTCTTTTGGCATGATAATAATCTTGTATTATTTGGATACAGTGATCAATTGCAATAGTTTTTTGTTTCTATGGACAACTTTATTCACATTGAGGTAACTCACAGAATTAACTAGATATTTTGACATCAGGACTTCACCTTGAAGTTAATGAAGCTCAAGGTATTTCCAAGGTAATAGGAAAGGCCCTAGCAATGTGCCCACAGGGTTGTACACTTTTCTAAATTTGCTAAAGTAATGTATTTTAATTGCAATTGATCCATACTGATGTTTCTGTCTGTCCACTGTTGCTTCTCTTCATTCACAACTTCTTTTATTTTTGGGCAGATGGCCTTAGAGAGGTGGGGGTCATGTCTCAGATCAGGCCAAGGGGAAGCTGAATTGTGGGTACACTAAACTTGGGTTTAGCGGTATATATTTACATGGTTTTGATCTGCTCTCAGTTAGGTTACTAGGTGTCAGGTGGAATACTCCAAATATCCACTGGACTAATTCATCCAGGTGTATAGGCCCAGATGTCCTGTCATGTATGATAAGAATGTGTCTTCAGCACCAGAAATATATGGGTAGAGGATGAGAAATAAGGTTTGAAGAATATAAATTCAGAAGCAAGTTTGTAGAAAATATTTCTAATTATCAGATGTTTAAAATTGTAAGTGGAGGATTCAATTAACATCAATATCCAGTTAAAATGGAAGTTCTTTCCTAACATGAATCTACTCAGTACTGCATCTTATAAAATTCAAGATGTATTCTACGTTATTTTTGTTTTTCTGATGAAAATTTTGCAAAATAGAATTTGTCAGAATTTCTGTGTTACTGTACAAAAACTTTTTCACAAATGGCAATTATATCTGTGTTAAAGTTTTATGTTTTCTACATCTCAACTACTATGAATAAAATCCAAATTCTAACAACTAGGTTAGAAAGATTGAATTATCTTTGTATTCTTTTTATAAAAAAATTACAAAATTATCATATGAAGAGGTGATCAAAGAAAATGAAGCCAAAAATGGAAGAAAAGTATTATAGGGGTGGGTCAGAGAGTTTATTAAATAAGAGTCTTATGTATTATTTTTATGGATTTTATAATGTTTGTGATATTTTTCAGCTTTTTAAGATTGATTTTGCTGTGATTCTTCTTCTTATCCTCTAAACAAATATTCATGTTTATGCCTAATTTTGTATTCATTATGTTGTAACCTTTTTTCTGAAATAGAACTACCCAAATGATATATGGTTCAGTCTCCACAAAACCTGGATCCACCCTTGTAACTAAATCTAGAACAACCGTAGATGTGCATAGGTAGGGGGTGGAGGTGTAGAGGGTGGGTAGGGTAAAGGGTGGTGCAGCCAGGAGGCCATCAGTTCATCCTGCTGTCCTTATTCACTCTTTCTCAGTAGACATAATGGACTAATGAGGTTCATACATAATTTTCAGATGAGAATTGGTACCTCCAAATGCATCTGGAAGCTAATAAATGAAAGATAGAGTATCTCAAGTGTAACTTTTTCTTTGAAATATGGCTATTTGAAATATGCCTCCAGTTGCCATGAAAGATTTTCAGTTTTGGAGACTTCTCCAATTTTCTGTATTGTTCACTAGAGCAGGTCTATGCTTCTTACATACAGCCTTTGATAGAGTCCTGATTCTTTTGTGGCTCAGAACACCCAGACACTGAAGAACCCTAATCATGCTGCCTAAACCAGTCCTGATGCCATCCATCCACTCCAAGGCCCCATTCCACGCCTGGCCCTGACATTTAGCAGTAATCCCCTGTGGTCGTTAAGGCCCAGCACTCCCCTCTACAGGATTTGCCCCCTAGAGTTTGGAAAACGCTTTAAAGGTCTCCTAGAAAGCTAGTGTAAATGTTTCATCTGCTTTTGGTTTGTGGGTTCTGAACACATGGTCTGCAAATGTCACATTTGGAATCTGGAATTCAGTTATTCTTAAGCATTTTGATCAAATCATTGATTTTATCCATTGTCTTTTGTGAATGAACAATACACGATGTCTGGCTCTTTTTCAAGCATCCCTCTTCCTTCCCCTTATGTATTATATAATCTTATTTAGCTGACATGCTTTTTTCAAAGGTTAGGAACGTTGTGTTTTGAGAAGAAAGGTGAACTCATTAGCTTCACTTTCTAAATATTTTAATAATGTTACTGAAGCCTAGGATGCCATCTTTATTTAGCTATCTCTTTGTTTTTCTGCCACAACTTAACACTTACAGCGAATGGCAATACATATTAATAAGCAGGCAGCTTAATAAGACTCAGGTTAATGATGATAATTATTCCTACATGTATGCTGACAGTGTGTGCAAAGATATTCACTCTTCAAAAAAGCCCCAAGGCATTACAGATAATTCTGACATCTCATACATTATTTGAGAAAAAGGTTAACAATGCTATGTGATACTTGGATTTTTTTTTTTTAAGTGAACATTTTAAATACCTGGGGATAATGTCCATGGTTGGAATTCAGAGATTGGGCACAGGGCCAGTAACTTGTCAGGAGAACCCTGAGAGAGGGTTAAAATTCAACCATTACACTTACAGGCTTGTAAACATGGAAAGTAGAAATAAATCAGTACAGTCAAAAATTAAGGTCAGTGTTCCAGCTTAGTGGTTGAGCTAAAATGGCTTGGTAGTTTGATGTGAATATTTATTTTTTGATTGACCATAGTAAAGGTATATAATTGTGAAGTTCTGCTTCTTTTATTCCTTCTTCTTTCTAAGTCTACCGAACTCTCCACAAAACCCAACACTTAATGACCTTGTGCTCTGTTTTCCATTCCTCTAATCCATGTTGCTCTCCAATCCTTCATTCGCACCTGAAGTATTAATGACAAATGACTGATTAACAGTTTAGAGCTACCTTCCACTTTTTTCCTCCCAGGGCTGATTGCCTTTTCCTAAGTATTAAAACCTTAAATCAGATGTCTCAAATAAAACACCAACCTGGGCCTGTCAGGTAACATTAATGAGTGAAAATGCCCAAGTGAGAATTGTAGTAAAATGGAAAATGCAGGTTTCTAGAAGCAAAGCAATCATTGTTCATCTCCAGGAGATTATTTCTACTTAGACATTCTGGCCCAGATTTGCTAAACACTGACTTTTACGAAAGAAGCTCGAAATCTGAATTTTTGTGAATTCTTCCCATGTCGAAATATTGTCTATGAATTCAAACATTGCCTAGGTCAAGCATAACATGTCCAGAGTGGAAAATGATCCCAGGGGCATAAGTTTGTGACTTCTGCTTTGAACAGAAGGAAAAAAGTTGCAATGAATTTAATTCAAGCATCACTTCTGCTTCCAAGTTCAAGAAACTGGAGAACCCACACTCCTCTAATGCATTTCCAGCCCTGTGTCCTTCATGCTGTTCCATTTGTTCTGGTTTCTCATACTGCCCTTCCTACCTTGGGATCTATTCGCTTTTGATGACCTTGGTTAAATGTTGCCCTCTTTATAAAGCTTTCTAGGCTCCTTCTCTCTTTATAAACCATTTCCCCACTACCTCCCTTCCTTCTGGGATGAATGCATTTTCCCACTCTGTTGTTGGGGTATCTGGCACATACTATATGGGTAGAGTCTTCTTTTTATTCTTTTATCAGCATCATGTAGTATCTGCCTCATAATGCAATAAATGTTTGCTGAATGTATGAATGGATCAGTGAATGGATATTAGAGCAATACTCTTAATGAAGGCTTAAGTATTCTTATAGACCTTTCTACCATTACCAAGGGCTGTGAAGATGGAAGTTACTTAGTACATATTTATTAAATGGGAAATGAATGTCAACCAATGGGAGGTGGTTATTATTTCAAAAGTTAGGAAGGGGGCATGTAAGACATTTGCAGTGTTTTGTTCCTTAAACCATTTCCCACTGGGGTAAAATAGGTTCTTAAATTCTTTCTGATCCTAAAATTCAGTTAAAAATCAATAAAATTATCAAGTATATGTATATATAAATACAATTTATTAAAATAGAATTAATAAAATTATCAAATATATATTCTGTCATGAATATATATATATGACAGAGATGTATTCCGTGCTTTTCATTGTGACCTTTTAACATTTCTTTGAGAGCTTCATTTCATTGAGGCAACTCTAAAACCTTCAACATCACAACTAGATAGCCACAAGTAGATATTAGTAAGCCCATACCTTATATGAGGTCTAGTGGTTATAAAGTAGTTTTTTTTCAGAAAAAGGTCAGGATAAATTTGAATAAAAAAGCCACCAAGAAGTACTATATCCAATTAGTATTTATTATAAATGCACACCCAGTCATTTAAAATACACTTATTTCTATCAGAGATGTCTAATCTGTTCATCACATTAAGGAAAATCTTCTGCTTCAGTCTTTCTGTCCTGAGTTTTCTGCTGAGTCTTCCTTCTAGGAAATTACTTTACTAGAACCCGATTTTAACTAGGAAATCTGGATAATTTGGAAACGTTGAAATTAACTAATGATTAAGTTAATGATCGGTATTATAAAAGTACTACTGAAGAACTCTATCCTACGTGTAGACCAAGGAAGGCATATAAAGGCATTTCCTGAAGAATAGACTCCTGCTGTACTTACGATCATCTCTTCATTTTTGCAAGGGTAGCATCAGTAGAAGACTAGCTAATTGTTCTGTAGATGAGTCTAGTTAGCTGAACAGTTTGGAGACAAAAATCAAACGATGCAGGCCAGTTTATTCAATTGTACATTCTCATAATAATTAATTGGTTAATCAATTGTGTGAGAATTAGCCAATGAATTAGAGATCTAAGTTTGCAGACAGCTGTGACCATTGCTACTCTTTTAAGAGAAAAATAAACATTACTTGTTACTAACTTCATTTCTGTTAGCATGCTGCATATGCTGCATATCATACTATTTGGGAGCTTGTGCCATTCTTATCTCACATCGTATACTTCAACAATGAGCAGTTATGATCGTGCACATTTTTCCCATTTGAGGCAATGCAGACAATTCAACTAAATTTAAATGAGCAGATTTTCAGAGTGTATGTGAATCTCTTCCTGGGGCTAAGATAGACCTGCCCCTGGTCCCTATATTTCCTTTGGCAAGCCCTTATATATTAAGCAGTGGAAAATAAAACAACAAATGTTATTCAGTAGAAACATAAAAGCCCAATCTATGTCAAGTGAGACAGAAGAAATGGAAACATAGCATGTAGATTTTGCATGCTGAGCCTCATAAAATGCAAGCGTGAATTTCCTCTCATAGTGAGTGTGGTCCAACATTAAACAAAGCATGGGGCATGATTATGGGAGATAAGATCAGCAGTTGGAGAACATACAACAAACCATTTTACCCACATTGAATATAATTTCACTCTTCTGATCTATTAGGCCCTCTAGGTGCACATCTTTGTAGATTTTTGCTAGTTCTTAGGAATGCATTAAAAAACCCTACAGGCTATAACTAAAATTACCGAATATTTTTTAATGTCTCACGTGTTGACAGTCCTGATTTTCGTTATATAAGAAATAACTGTCGATAGTGTCATTTAAATCCCTACTCTTTAGACTTGTGAATGCTAATAGCTGGGCTGTCGAATTTCAGCTTTTCCTGGAATCGTTATTCCTGGTTTCCTGTGGTGGATATGTATTGAACATAAGAAATTAGCTGTAGAGAGAATTAGAGGGTGTAAGTCTGAGTCATGTAAATGCCAAAAGCTTTTTGTGACATTTTTCAGACTTTAAAAATGGAAATATGTTATTTGCACAGTAGCTCCTGATGGAATATGACATACTGCAGCGATGTGGTGAGTTTAAGATTGGGCTGCAGGCCATTAGGAACCCTCTGTGTGAGAGCCTGGGGCCTGAGCAGAGGAATGGGAGTGAGCTACTTAGCAGAAGCATGGCATTTGCCTAGGAGCTGAGCAATTCTCGTTAGATCAAGAACTGCTAATGAGAATTAAGAACTTGCTTGAACCTGTTATCATAAGTATGGTTTAGGCATATAATTTCCAAGCATGATGTAACATTTGTCTTTATTCCAGATGATCTGACATCATCATCATTATATCAGCTTATAAAAAAATCACAGGGCTAAGCACATACTTTAACTTTTATATTTCAATTAAGATAGAGCCCTTTAATTCAGTTGAAATAAGAAATCTTTCTAAATAGATTCTGAACCTTTGTTGTGTCCTGAGAGGCATGGAGAATGGGTGTGAGGGTGCATAGCTGAACTTTCTCTAGAGGAAAGTGGAGAACTCCCACCGTTCACACTGTCCCCTCTTCCCACCTCCTGTTCCAACCCTTTTTAGCTTTGCAGAAGAGCCTCTTGGGGGCAGAAACTGTCTCTGGTTTCAACTGGGGCTCAGAGGGTGGATCTCCTCAGAGGTATTATTTCCACTTCAGAGGATAGTCCTGGAATTCATTGAGCCCATACTTCCTGTAAACATGGGAGCATGGAGGCATATACTTTTTTTTTTTTTCCTTTTCTAGGGGTAAAGTAACCCAGCAATTCCATGCTAATAATTTTACATATAATTTTTCAAATTTATTAAATTCCAGTCACACAAAGATACATGTAAGACAGATACTTTTAAAAATCAGAATTATTATTCTTTGCCTCAGCTGTGATAAATACAATTTTTGTAGTTATTTTTATTTTAGAATATTCTGGGGGTATAAATGTTTTGGTTACACAGATTGCCTTTGCACTGCTTTTAAGTGTGCACTTAAGTTTTAAGTGTGTCCATCACCCAGATAGTGTACACTGTACCCATTATATTTCATTTCACCCATGCCCTTCACCCCAATCCCAACTGCTTAATTTCTGTTTAGTTTTACTTCCATCTGTGCACATGAGTGCTATTTGGTTAGTTCCAAGTTAATGGTGAGTACATGTGGTGTTTGTTTTTCCATTCTTGCAATATTTCAGTAAGGAGTATGGTCTCTAGTTCCATCCAGATTGTTACAAAAGGTATTAATTAATTATTTTATGGCTGAGTAGAACTCCGTGGTATACATATACCATATTTTATTAATCCAATCAGGAATTGATGGGCACTTGGGTTGATTCCACATCTTTGCAATAAGTGAATTTTGCTTCAATAAACATTTGAGTGCAAGTTTCTTTTTGATAAAATGATTTTTTTTCCCTTGGATAAATACCCAGTAGTGGTATTGCTAGATCAAATTGGTAGGTCTACCTTTAGTTCTTTGAGGAATCTCCATACTATTTCCCATAGAGGCTGTACTAGTTTGCAGTCCCACCGACAGTATATAAGTGTTCCTTTCTACATCCATGTCAGCATCTGTTGTTTTGGGATTTTTTGATAAAAGTCATTCTCACTGGAGTTTGGTGATATCTCATTGTGGTGTTGATTTGTATTTCCCTGATGATTAGAGATGTTAGCACTTTTTCATATGTTTATTGGCCATTAATCTATCTATTTTTGAAAAGCTTCCATTCATGTCTTTTGCCCAGTTTCTAATGGGGTCGTTTGATTTTTTTCTTGCTGTTTGGCTTGAGTTTTTTTAATAGATTTTGATTATTAGTCCTTTATCAGATGTATATAATGTGAGTATTGTCTCCCATTCTGTAGGTTGACTATTTGCTCTGTTGATTGTTTCCATGGCTGTGCAGAAGCTTTCTAACTTAATCAAGTCCCATTTATTTATTTTTGTTGTTGCCGTCATTGGCTTTGTGGTATTCTTCATAAATTCTTTGCCTAGGCTGATATCTATAAGAGGAGTTTTTCCCATATTTTCTTCTAGAATTCTTATGGTTTCATGTCTGAGGTTTAAGTCAGTTACCCACCTTGAATTAATTTTTGTGAGTTGTGAGAGATATGGATCCTGGTTCAATCTTCTACATGTAGCTATCTAATATTTCCCAGCAGTGTTTATTGAATAGTAATTCTTTTCCCCGGTGTATATTTTTGTCTGTTTTGTCAAAGATCAGATGGCTATATGAGAGTGGTTTTATATCTGGGTTCTTAGTTCTGTTCCATTGGTCTATGTCTCTGTTCTTGTGCCAGTACCATACTGTTTTAGATACTATAGCCTTGTAGTGTAGCTTGAAGTTTGGTAAATTGATGCCTCTCAATTTGTTCTTTTTGCTTAAGATTGCTTTTGCTATATTGGGTCTTTTCTGATTCTATATGAAGCATAGAATTATTTTTTATAGAACTGCAAAAAATGATGTTGGTATTTTCATAGGGATTGCATTGAATCTGTAGATCACTTTGGGTAGTATAAACATTTTAACAGTGTTGATTCTGCCAACCCATGAGCATGGTATGGTTTTTCATCTGTTTCTGTCCTCAGCTATTTCCTTCCTCCGTGTTTCCTAGTTCTCCCTGTAGAAGTCTTTCACTTCCTTAGTTAAATACATTCTTAGCTTTTTTATTTCCTTTGTTGCTATCTCGAAGGGTATTGAGTCTTTGATTTGGTGCTCAGTTTGACTGTTGTTGGCCTATATGAATGCTACTGATTTGTGTACATTAATTTTGTATCCTGAGACTTTGCTGAATTTATTTATCAATTCCAGTAGTCTCATGGCAGAATCTTTGGGGTTTTCTAGATATAAGATCATATTGTCAGCAAAGAGTGATAGCTTGACCTCTTCTTTCCCTATTGGAATATGTTTGATTTTCTTCTCCTGCCTGATTGCGCTGGCTCTGACTTCTAGCACTATGCTGAATAGAATTGTTGATAGAAGGCAACCTTGTCTGGTTCCACTTCTAAGAAGGAATGCTTTTAATTTTTCCCCATTGAGTATGATATTGGCTATGGGTTTGTCAAATATGGCTTTTATAATTTTGAGGTTAGTCCCATCTATGCCTATTATGGTAAGCATTCTTATATAAAAGGGTGCCGACTTTTGTTGAATGCTTTTTCTCTCTCTGCTGAGAGAATCATATAGTCTTTGTTTTTACTTCTATGTATGTGGTGGATTACATTTATGGATTTGTGTATGTTGAAGTATTCCTACATTTCTGGGAAGAAGCCCACTTGGTCATGATGGATTATGTTTTTGATTAGCAGCTAAATTCAGTTTGCTAGGATTTTGTTGAGAATTTTTGTATCTATATTCATAAGGGATATTGGTCTGTAGTTTTCTTTTTTTGTTGCATCCTTTCCTGGTTTTGGTATCAGGTGGCTTCATAGAATGTGTTGGGAGGATTCCTTCCTTCTTGCTGTTGTGGAATAATGTCTGTGGGTTAGGTACCAGTTCTTTGTAGGTCTGGTAAAAATTCAGGTGTGAAATCGTCTGGTCCAGGACTTTTTTTTTTTTTTGGAAAGTTTTTTATTGCTCCTTCAGTTTGGTACTTGGTATCGGTTTGTTGAGGAATCCTATTTCTTCCTGACTGAGCCTAGGGAGGCTGTGTGTTTCTAAGAATTTGTTCATTTCCTCCATGTTTTCAAGTTTATGTGCATAGAGATTTTTATAGTATTCATAAATGATATTTTGTATTTCCATGGTATCAGTTTTAATTTCTCCTTTTTCATTTCTGATTGAGCTTATTAGAGGCCTTTCTTTTCTACTTCTGGTTAATCTAGCGAGAGGCATGTCAATTTTGTTCATCTTTTCAAATAACCATGTTTTTGTTTCATTTATCTTCTATGTAATTCTTTCGTTATTGGTTTCCTTTAGTTGTACTCTGATCTTGGTTATTTCTTTTCATTTGTTGGGGTTGTTGAATGCCATAGATTTTGATAAGTTTTGTCCCTCTCTCATTTAGTTTGAGGATTCTTTTGATATCCATCTTAATCCCCTCCTTGTTCTAATAATCATTTAGCAGTAGGTTGTCTAATTTCCATGGCTTCATGTAGAACCAAGTGTTTCTCTTGAAGTTTATTTCTAATTTTATTCTACTGTGGTCTGAGAAGATACATGGTATAATTTCTATTGTTTAAAATTTGTTTTGTGGCCTAAGATGCGATGGATCTTAGAGCACGTTCCATATGCTGATGTATATTCAGTATTTTGGGGGTAGAATTTTCCATAAATGACTGCTAGGCTCATTTGCTCTAGATTCCCACTTATGGCCAATGTTTCTTTGCTTATATTATGCTTGGAGGATCTGTACAGTTCTGGTAGCAGAGTGTCGATATTCCCAGCTATCATGTTGTTGTTGTTTATCAATTTGTTTACATGTTATAGGGTTTGCTTTATGAACTGGGCTCACCTGTGTTAGGTACAATAATATTTAGGATTGTTATGTGTTTTTGTTTAACTGGTCCTTTTACCATTATATAATGACCATCTTTGTCTTTCTTACTCTTGTTGATTTGAAGTCTATGTTATCTAATATGAGAGTGCCTACACCAACTTTTTTTTGATCTCCTTTTGCATGGAATTTTTTTTCTCATCCCTTCACCTTGAATCTGAATGAGTCCTTGTGGGTTAGATGTGTTTCCTGGAGACAGCATATACTTGCCTTGTATTTTTTTTTGTCCATTCAGCTAGCCTATTTTTCTTGAGTGCAGAATTGAAGCTGTTCACGTTTATTGAAAGAATTGATAAGCAGGATGTGTTTCTATTCATCCTTTTGGGTAGAACCTTATTGCTTTTTTTTTTTTTTTTTATCTCTTGAACTGTTATTACATATGGTTGCTGATCTTTTCATTTGGGTGGTTTTACACTGGTGGGTTTCTATTGTGCTGATCAGTGTATAATGCAGATCTGAATACTTTCTGCAGGTCAGGTCTGGTCTTGAAAAATTCCCTCAGTGTTTGCTTGTCTAAAATAGTCTTTATTTCTACCTCATATAAGAAACTTAGTTTTGTAGCATACAAAATTCTAGCCTGGCCATTATTCTGTTTAAGAGGACAGAGGATGGGACCCTGATCCCTTCTGGCTTGTAAGGTCTCAGTTGAGAAGTCTGCAGTTAGTTTGATGTGTTTTCCTTTGTAAGTTACCTGATGTTTTCACCTTATGGCTTGCAGGAGTTCCTCCTTCATGTTAACTTTGGCCAATATGATGACTGTGTTTCATGGTGATTGCCTATTTGTGATGATTCTACCAGGTGTTTGTTGAGTTTCTTGTATCTGGATATCTAAATTTCTAGCAAGACCAGGGAAGTTTTCCTTCATTATTCCCTCAGATAGGTTTTCCAACCCTTGTGTGTTTTCTTCTTCACCCTCAGGGATGCCTATGGTTCTTATGTTTGGCCTGTTTACGGAATCCCATATTTCTTGTAGGCTTTATTCATTCCTCATATTTCTTTTCTTTACCTTTGACTGACTTATTTAATTCAAAGATGTTGTCTTCAAGCTCTGAGATTCTTTCTTCTGCCTGGTCTAGCCTATTCTTAAAACTTTTCACTGTGCTTTGGATTTCCTTGAATGAATTTTTCCTTTCTAGAAATTGTATTTGATTTTTTAAATAATTCAATTTCTTTAGTTTGTTTTTTATTCATTTCCTGTATTGGTTTTGTGGTTTCTTTGTGTTGGTTTTTTATTTTTCTTGTATTTCATTGAACTTCCTTATAATACAGATTTAAAATTCTTTATTTGTCATTTTGATATGTATTATTTTTTGGTTGATATCCATTGATAGAGAGTTGTCCTTTTCCTTTTGGGGGTGACCTTTCACTCTGATTTTTCATACTTCTGGAGTTTTTTTGCTGATTACTTCTCATCTGGTCTCTCTTGTGTCCTAGTGGTACTGGGCCTGGCTTTTGGGCCTGTTTCTGGGTCCCTGAAGATCAGTCCCAGGCCATGCCAGGGAGAAGAGTGCTGGTCCTGAGTTGCCTATGGTGTGTTTGATGATCCTCTCAGGTGGCTTCTGTCCTGCTGTCTTCACCTCTTCCCAACAGTGTGAATTGTGTTGGATTCTCCAGCTTAATATCCAATACGGGGTGTGGTACTTGTGACTATGAATCAGCCATGCCCCATTTGCTTTAGTTGGACAATGCTATAATGAACTATAGAGCTGTGTTCCCTGTCATTGCTTCATGTTTGTGTGAAAGAGCCAGCTGCCAAGATGTTCTTTTGTGCTTGTGGTAAAGTTTGTCCACCTGGTGGGTACTTGAGTGCCCTAAGCTTTAGGAGAGACCTCGTAGCTTCTAGGGGGTTGCTTGATCTCCACCACCATGCACGTTGCGAGAGGAGCAATGCAGTTCGTGGCTAGGTCACAGGATCCTGAGGAGCTTTGAAAAGCCTCAGCAGGGCTCAAAAGTTGCTTTTCCAGGCACTGGGGGAGACGCTGATATGAGGGTTACAACAAGCTGTCCAAACTTGGCGGGCTGTTCACAGGGGAGGGGCTTAAACGCTTGAGTGCTAGGGCCCCAGGCTGGGATGTTTCTGCTCTTATCCAGTAGCAGAGTTTTTCTGTGGGAAGGGGTGGGTGCTCCTTGGACCCCCACAGCACACTCCCATCGGTTCAGTCCATGTGTGCTTTCTCATCACCTGAGCCCAGCTCTCGAACCTCCCGCAGTCTGTTTTTCTGACCCACTAGCGTGCGTCTCTGTGAAATGCTGGACGGTAGGAATTTCCAAAATGGTGTCTGGTTCACTACAAGTCCTCAGAGGGAGAGGAGTGGGTCCCACTCTTTGTGGGGACATCTGCCTGTACCAAGTGCCCCCCCACAGAGAAACAGCTGCTTGGGAACTTCTCGGCTCAAGTTGCACTTCCTATTGTAATGAGTGTGGGAGGAGGGGCGGGAGCACATGTTCAGTGAGCTTGGCTGAGTGTGAGGTGTTTGGTTGCTATGGAACCAGAGGCTGGGTTATTCATCTCCAAATGCCATTCCCTTATCTAATATGGTGGTTCTCCAGTGGTGGTGGGGATTGCACACTCCCAGATCCCTGTTCCTCAGCACCCCACCACACTCTCCTGTTGAATATGTCCATGTGGGCTTCCTTGCCACCTGAGTCCAGCTCCCAGACTTCTCCCCTGGGTCTTCATGCACCACTCCCAAGTCTGGCGTGCACCAGGATGGGCTTGCTTATGTGAGCCACTGGCATGCTACCCTGCGAAATGCCAGAGGGAAGGAAGTTCCCAAATTGTACATATCTGTTCCACTACAGTTCCTCAAGGGGAAGTGATGTGGGTCTCACTCTCTGTGGAGAGCTCAGCGTGGGATATGTGCCCACAGGGAGAGAAATGGCCTTCTGGGAATTTCTCAGCTCTGACTATGCTCATGGTTGTAATGCTTGGGGGAGAGGCTGCAGCCCCTGGTCAGGCCGAGCTCAATCTGTTTTCTTGGTTGCAGTGGAGAGGGCACGTGCAAGGGAGGAAGTGTCTGGATGGGAGAAAGCTGGCACTCCAGCCTCTTGTGGCACTGTTCTGGCGGGTGCCCCTCATGGAGTGCCCAATCTCCTGGGGCTTGCTAGTTCACCCCACTATTCCATATTTGCCACCATGCCTGGGCTCATGGAGGGTGAAAAAGTCTTCAGTAAACTTGGTGTCCCTCTGTTCTCCAAAGGTGCAATCTCCCCAGGTCTCTCAGCCTCTCATCTCACTCCACTTCTCCATCTTCAATGTTTACATAAATATTTCTAGTTGTTTTCCTTCCCCCATTGGGTAGAAGCACCATTACATATAATGTAGAGTCCAGTAATAACTACTGCATTTTATGATTATGAAATATTAATATATTAATGTATTTTTGTCCCAGCACCTTGTAAATATGTGTGAGTCTGAAAAAAGTTGATCACTGTCTCCTGAGAGCCATGAAAACCTGCGATCATATCCTTCTGCTCAGCTGAAGATCTTTCTGTTGCCCACAGGAAAAAGTCTTCATGAAAATCAAAGACATTTACAAGTTGGTCCTTCCTTACCTGTCCAGTCGAATTGTCATTCACCCCACCTTCATTCCCCCATTCCACTGCCCAAAGGCCAAACTGATGGTCTTAGGGCTTCATGAGTTGTCATTCATTTTCATAACTCCACGTGTTTTTCACATTTAGTTCTCCAGAGAGAACTTGAGATGTCTTTCTCTATTTGACAAACATCTAGTAATTCTTCAACACTCCTCCTCAATGTCATCTCTTCCATATGTTTCTGACCCTTTTAGGCTGAGTTAAGGTTTTGCTCCCTGAAGGACATTCCACTCTGGTATGTATTTATGTGTTTATATGTACGGCTTGTCTGTAATATTACAAGTCCCTTCACAATAGAGATGTTGTTTTAGTCATCCTTAGATTTCCAACTTTTAGCACTTTATGCACAAAACAAAACAAAACAAATTATTGAAATGAATGAACAAATGAATTGGAGATGTAGCTCCTAACACCTCTTTGCATCAGTTGTGAAAAGTAGTAGGAGTCCAACACACTGAGTATCCTATACATTGCTTGTATAGAATATGATCCAGGAAACAGTAAATTCATTAAATGAGTGTCTACATTTTTCTTTGATCAGAATCTCTGCTCACTGTGAGGTTAACCCATCAATGCCATTTGAAGAAATATTGTTCTGCTAACAATGTGCCACTTACTGAATTCTATCGGAGAATTGCACAACAGGTTTAATATTATTGCTCACCTTGGTGTCAGGCTGCTTTCCCTTTATTAACTAATCATCTATTGGCCCAGTGGGGTTCCTGTAGCCTCCAGGTTTCTCAAGATATGTCAAATCAGATTATCCGCCCTTATTTTACATAGATTAAAATTTAAGTTTTTTCTAAACTCAGTGAAGAAACAATCACCCACTGCTTAATACATGCAAACTATACCAGGGTATGTATTTATATAACCTGAGCTGAGTGAGTTATTTGAGCTTTGTTAATTAGCTTTGGAAAAGAAAGTTAGCTTAACCAGAGGAGTAAATATATATATTTGATGAAATTTTTATTTTACCTTACAACACAGAGTATCTTAGTGTTGTTAAAATTATTTCTAATTATCAGTTATCGAATAGAGATTATGGACCAGCCTTTGCACACACTGTTATGACAACATCATAGTCCAAAATTTATTTTTGCTTCACAAGCTTTCAAATAGGAAGATTCTGTGAATTGAGTTCACCTTCAAGTAAAGTTATTTGTAAACCATTTTTGTTGATTCCAAATCAATATGCTGAGAATTATTTTTATAAAGCCTAGCTTTCTAGAAGGCTTTCATGTTGAAATCTTCTGGAACTTAAACGTAAGGTAGTTTCAAATATCACAAAGTACCACATGGCATAAAATAGGTTAAAAGTATCTTGATTTTTAACCAGTTCAAAAAAAGTAGAGTTCAGTGTTTTATGATCTTTTGAAGTCCTCTTGAATCCTTCTAAGTTTATATTCTATGAAGCCTAGTCATTTATGTGTCATATATAATAAAGTTTACCACCATTTTTGAAAATCTTGGGATATAAGTTCTTATATGCAGGTGCAATATGTGGTTAATAAAGAGTTAGATCTTTTCTCTTAAGTCTATATGATTAGTAAAGTTCTTTGCATTGATAGATCAAGAAATCTAAAAGTTATATAATTTACCCTCATAAATGATATAAGTTGGCACAAATATAAGAATAGAATTCATGATTTCTCTCTAGTCCCAGGATATTTCATTGCATTTAACAATAATTCATAATTTAATCCACAATTAATGGGCAATCAGAAAATATTCACTTCCCTCCACAGTGATAGTAGTTACTATATCTTTTCTGACAGTTTTAGTATTACTATTTGTACTTTAAATGATGAGATGGGAATTTTTGATATAATTTCAGTTTTACAGCAAACTTATATAGGAGGGCCAACCTAATTAGAAAATATACCTGAGTTATAAATCCACTTCAATTTTATTTGTATATTGCTTGGCTTGATTTTCTCTTGAACCAGCCTGGATTTAATAATGAGAGATGATTTAAAGGCTGTGTTTTCTTCTTCATTTTGCTATTTTGTTATTAACAATTTGTAGTCTATATCTAAAAAAACCCTTCAGTGTCTCACTGATGTGTGAATTCCCTTTTTCAGTTCTCTCTCTCTCTGTCTTCTTTGTCATTGCTTGCTAGTATATTTGTATGTATTTGTGTTTTAAAATATTTTAAATGAAGATTTGATCCCTACCTCTCCTTTTCTTGTACTCTTGAATCAATAAATGTTTTTACAAATGTCCTAAGTTCCCACTGTTATTGGTTTTTTAAAAAAGTCAAACTTATTAAGATATAATTTTATACAACAAATGTACACACTTTAAAATAAATTGCAATAAACATTCAACAATATGTACATTCATGCAATTTATCATTCCAATCAACACATAGAACTTTTCCATCACCCTAAAAGTTCTTTCCTGCTTCTTTGCAGTTCATCATCACACCACTTTCCACTCCAGGCAACCAAGGATTTCATTTATATCCCATCAATTAATTTTGCCTCTCTTTGAACCCCACATAAATGGATTCAGAAGATGTTCTAATAGTCTTTTGTTTCTGCCTTGTTTTGCTCTATGGAATTCTCCCAAGTTCTGTGTATCAGTAGTTTGTTTTTTATTGCTGAGTAGTATCTCATTGTGAGACTATCCCACAATTTATGTATCTATTCAGATTCTCATGCACATTTGAGTGATATATTTGACTGCTTGATATTTTCCCACAGGTCATTGAAGAGCTATTCATTTTGCTTCTATTTTTGTCTCTCTGTTATTCAGATTGGATGATTTTAATCAATTGAAATCAAGTTTACTGACTTTTTCTTCTGCCATCTCCAACCTGCTGTCAAACTCATTAAAGTGAAATTTTCATTTCAGACTTTATACTTTTAAATCCCAGATTTCAATTTTCTCCTCCTCCTTTTCCTTCTTCTGGTTTCCTTTCTCTTCTGAGAGTCCCCATCTCTTCACTCATTAAGACCATATTTTCTTTTAAGTCTTTGAATGTCTTTGTACTATCTACTCTAAAGAAATTGTCTGTTAATTTTAATATTTGAACCATCCTGGAGTCTTTTTCTATTCACTGATTTATTTCTTTACCATGGGTCATCTTTTTCTGATTTTTCACATTTTAAAAAATTTGGATTGTTTTTGGACCTCTGTGGGTGATATATCATGAATAACATGAATTATGTATTCTTTCTTAAATAGTATTGGGTTTTACTTTGGCGATTTAATAACTTACCAGGAGGCTTTTAGATCCTGTCAAGGCTTGGCTTAGCCTTTGTTAGGGCATGGTCCTTACTGTTAAGATATGGATTTTCTAGTAGTTAAGCTGAAGGGTCAGGATCATGATGGGTTATCTCATTTCTGGCTGAACTAGAAGTAAAGTATGTTTCCATACTGTGTAACCTCTGTTATCTTTGTTTCTCCCAATCTTGTAAGACATATCATCTGTTAGACCTCTCAGAGTCTTGGCACCAAATGTATAATGCAGCCCTTGATCTAAGGACCCCACACAGTTTTCTGAGACTACTCTTCTTCTACCTCTATTTTCTCTACTACCCTGTCCTATAAATTCCACCTGTTTCAGCAGCCCTAAACTCTGAACTTGCCTCCTCAGCTAAGTGGGCCTATTTTGTTTCTGTTTGTCTCCAATTCCTTGCACTACCTTAGGGAATTGCCCCTAGACAGAAAGCCTAGGTGATCGTGGAGCTCACCTCTTGTGTTTTTTTCTTTCAAAGATTACTGTCCTGTACTGCCTATCGTCCAATGACAGATAACAGTCACTTCGTGTATTTTACTCAGTTTTATAGTTGTATACCATGTGTGGGCAAATCTAGCAGAAGTTAATCTTTCACGTTTGGAATTGGAAGTCCCATACTATTATCTTTTAAAGAAGAGAACAACTTCTCACTCAGTGGAATCTGGAACTCATAGGTCGTTATTCCAATTTTATACAGATTGGATTCACAGATATTATATATATTACTCATAAGCATTGCAACACTTGAGACAGCTAAAAATGATACTTTGCTTTCCTTAGATAAAGGTACAGGGAGAAGTAGGGTATGCTTTATTTGGCGCTATAATATGCATTGTCTTCAAAAGTGGTCCCTGACTTTGATACCTACTTTCTCATTTTATTGGCTATAGCATCCAAATACAAAATCCAGCAATGAGGAGCTAAAACCAAAATGCAAATCTGGCAGGTTAGTAAATATATGTAATTAACTTTTCTTCATATTAAAAAAATTGAGGGTAAAAAAAATCACATGGTGTAGCATAGCATTATATATTTCAACATATAATAGGAGACTATGTCATGTGATATTAACAGTTACAGGATTTTAAAACTTATCCTATTTCACAGTATGAATAATTATTGAAAGTATGTGATTAAATTAATGTATAAAAATTTTAAATGCTGTGTTTCTTTCTTTTGTGAGTCTCTAACTTTCAGATTTAGTGTTACCTAACTGAATATTTTCAACAGTAAAATATTTCATAGTAGTAGATGTGTAATTAACAAAAAGAAATGGACATGTGTTAAACAGAGAATTTTACATGGCAAAGAATTTGGCATGGTTCAAATTACAGTGGCTATTTTTTGAAAATAACAAAGCTCACTTTTCCGCTTTTGATCTTAAGTGAACACCAAAACAGCTGGGTCTTATCTTCTTTTGGTCATCCTGCAGATCCAAGACTCCTGTTTTTTAACTGTCTTATAATTTCTTCTGTCTATATAATTTCTGTTTTTTTTTTATACTCACTCCACTCCTTCAAAATATTTCCACACATTTTCTGCTTATTATTAATTGTTTTTGATATATATTGAAAATTGAAAATTCTCTTTTCTTTTTGCCTAATATTATACATAAAAAATTGACTTTAAATTTTTTATTTGGCATCTCATTTTCAAAGAATATTTCTCTATTTCTGTGTCCTGTGAAATTATCTGCTGAACCAATTCCTCCTCAATCTTGAGACTTATGTTTCTAAAAATCCCTATGGTTGGAGATGAAGTTTTCTGGGCCTATGTGATGGTAAAACTTTGAGGTACATGTGTTTTGAGTGAAACTATGAAAACGCATGTTAATAGTTTTCACTTTCACCAAAGTAAAGCAGTAAAGATGTCAGGTTTCATTGTATCTTACTTAGTAATAGGTGTCCTGTACTATTAATATGTATAAATCATCTGTTTGCTAAAAACAATGGATGCCACCCTTCTTTAATCAGATCATTTGTAATTGTGTATTTCTTTGTTCCAGTTATTATGCACATTAAGAAGGGTTTCTTTTTATGTTTGATACTTCATACAAATGGCTGATCAGCTTTTATGACGATGACTCAAGCTGGTTGACTCCCTGTTCAAGTCCCTTGTGGCTCCAGGGAGCTGGAATGACTCATAATCACCAGAGTTGAAAAAAGCTTTTCATGTATTCAACATGATCTTGCACTCATTTTTACATCTTATTTCTCTCCTCCACCCTCTGTTCCCTCCCTTTTATATTCTCTCCAGGAAAAATGACTCATGATTCACATCTACTTACTTGATTTTCATGTAAGGAGAATTTGAGCTGTGGAAGGATTTGATATATCTATTTTTTGCTATTGTTGAAAGGATTTAGGAAACATTCCATTTTGGAATAACTCTTCAGATTTATTGTTACAGTGAACATATGATAGATGATCAATTAGTTCTTGTTTTATGAGTGAGTACTCTTTAAAGTTTTAGGCAGCCATATACACTATCCATTTCCTTCCAGTTGTGTTTTAGTAATTCCTATTATCTTCCCTAGTTCATGCTCAAGTCTTGGCTTTTGTAGAGATTTTTCATATGTAGAATTCATTTGTTCTTGAGATTGAGAAAATTTCAATTGATGTCAAAATTTGAATAAAAATGCAGACAGCCAAGCAATGTAGCAAAATGTGAATAAAATATATTGTAATGGGGATTTCTATAATTTTTTTTAGAATTGATTGTTATTAATCTTCTGAAACAGAGGTTATTAAATGACATATTATTGTACTTGGAGGTTTCTCACAATATAGAGACAAGGCAAACATTTTTCCTACCTTGAGTTGGTTCTAACAAAAGATCAAAAAAAAAAAAAAAGACAGTTGAGATCAGTTATTTGTGCAGTCTTCATAGAAAATATCTCATCCAGTTACAAATATGGGCTGATGTTTCCAGGAAGTCCACTGGAACTTCGAAACTGTGGATTAATCTGTAGTATATGGTGGCTTTATTAAACTTCAGCTACCCCGTGAAACTAGCTTAAAATAACCTGATAGCTTTTCGAACCACTTTAAGAGTATTATATTTGTAATATTTTAACTCTTGGTAATCTTTATGATAATCTGAATGCCTGTCACTAAGAGGTTGACACTGGTTATTACTGCAAAATCAACAACATAATTGAGATGATATTGAACAACTTTTGAGACCTTAATTAAATATTAAAGTATTGGCTCTCAATTCCAAATTTACATTTTCAATAGCTTACTGCACATGTGTATCTACCTTCACATATTCAAAATGTACACATCCAAACCAAACTACCCATCATAGCTCCTCTTGCCCAAATTTATACCTCCTATAGTCTTCTTCACCTCTTATTCTCAAACATTGGCATCATCCACGACTCTTCTCTTTCTCTAATACCTCAAGTCCAACTGACTATAAATCCTCTCAACTCTACCTTCTATATGCTGGAATCTGGCCTCTCCTCTGCTACTACCATGGTCTAAATTATATCAGTTTTTTCCTGGATTATTGAAATAATCTCCTAAGTGACCTACCTGCTTCTGCCCTTGTTCCCCTTTATTAGCCTTAGTGATCATGTTAAAAGAGGTATCACTTTATCCCCCTTCTCTACCAAAACCCTTCTATAGCTTCCTAGATCACTGAAAGTAAAAACCAAAGCTTTGTTATAATCTATAACTGTAGCCCAGCTACCCTGGGCACCTTTTCTCAGGACCTCGTGAGGCCACGTGCTCTGGGCTGGTCACACACATTTGGCTCAGAATAAACCCCTTTAAATTATTTTACAGAGTTTGGGTTTTTTTTCTGTTTACATAGGATATTATAAGAGCATATTAATATCTGTGGTTTATATGTAATAGGGAAGTCTAATGACAGTTTCATAGCTAAACTGATCAGGAATAAGGGTAGGGAGGGCATTTAATACTTTTTCTAGAATTTACAAACTTACTTGGATTCTTTGTCTGCAGCTGAGTCCTTGGGCAGAATCACCCAAGACAGACTTTAAACTAACTGAAGGTAATAGGAAAATAAGCATGGTCTGAACTAACAGTTTCAAGTATTGAACTATTTTCTCCTATCTAATAATAATTTGCATATTTTGTAGTATATTAATAATTATTCCACTTCATATTATTCCTTAATACAGTTTGACTTTAGGATAATCTAAGATAAATTCTGGGGTCGGGTACATTTCGGTGTGCCCTAAGGAAAGGAAGATGCGAAGATACTTCCAGTTAAGTGAAGTATTAACTAACTTCAAAAAAGGTATCTTTTTTTTTCAAGTACTGCATATTATATATATATTTTTTTAATTTCAGCATGTTATGGAGTACAGATGTTTGGGTTACGTATGTTGCCCTTTCCCCCCCACCAAGTTCGAGCTTCAAGTGTGTCCATCCCCCAGATGGTGCGCATTGCACTCTAATATCTAGTAATGTGAAATCTACATACTTTTAGAAAGATTCAAATTTGGTGTGTACAGTTATAATTTGTTAATGTTGGTGTCACGGTTTAAATAAACTTTCTTTTTTCTCACCAACAATTTTTTATTATTTTTTATTTTTAAACGCTTCCTTAAATTTGTGCTAAAGGCAAAGATACGTTGTTCAATAATGGGAAAGTCTGAAGTAATGACCTTGTGTACGCAGAGTAAAATCAGCAGAATGGATCTCTGAAACAGGCTTTGAGCAGGACTGTGGCAGGAATAGAGATGAGCAACGCGAGAAGAGAGCATCATCAGATGGCTGATCCCATTCATGAAGACTCCAACTCATGACCTAATTATCACCTAAAGGCCCTACCTCCTATGTACCATCACACTTGGAGTTAGGATTCCAACATATGAATTTTGGGGGACACTAATGTTCAGTCCATTGCATGAGGGTTGTGATAAAGCTTGCAGAGGGATTAGCAGGCCAGCCAGGATCTTCATCCCACTCTCTCCTGGGACGTTCCCTAGTTATAGCACTAGTCTTTATGCATTGAAGCAATTCCTGTTTTCATTGTATGTTCTAATTAAGGCATGTGCATCTGGAAGTCTGAGACATTACCTAGGTGATTCAAAAGATTTTCTGCAAATGGTTTCTTTTGTGATGCCCTACAATGTCTGATGTGACATTCTTGGAAGAATGTAATTTTTAAGTAGTGAAGATTTATCATCCTGAACCTAAATTTATAGTCTTAGATTCTAAACCTGGTAAGTAAAAATCCTTGGATTGATTGCATTGAGTTAAATATGTCCAGTGAGTGATCGCCACACAATGTTTATAGTATTTTCTCTCGTTATTTCTCTTATTTATCTAGATTTTAAAAAACAAGTGTATAGTATTAGTTGCATTTGATTTCTTCTTGCAAAAGTATATAATTAGGATCCAAATCTGTAAATAATTTGTGCTTTGCATGCTGTTGAATTTGAAAATGTTTATTTGATGTCTGAAAAATAGCTAAGGTACTCATACTTTGTAAATATTCTGTAATTATTTCTTTGATCTTCAAGACTTTCCAGGAATAGATCAATTATTTTTACTATTTAAGAGGCTGCTATTCATACTGATTACTTTTGCAACTCTCTAGATACAAAAATTTACTCCCTTTTTGCTTAAAGTTTATCTATATTATGTTTTATCTTCTATAACTCTCACCCCCTTTTTTTTGGTAGTCATTATAGCTTAGTTTATCAAATAGGATACCTCATAGATTCTCTATGTCATCTGGTATTTATCAATACAGATGTATAATCAACTGAATTATGTTTTTTTATAAAGAGATGTATTATTTACATGAAAGAATATTTCCTCTGAAAACTCTTTATAATTTTATTTAAAAATTGTTTCCTCCAGTGAAAATTTATAATCGTTTTGTCAAATTTTAAAATAAAATATTACAAAGGTTTCAGTAGTGGGATTGCATTTAAGCTTATAAATTAATTGAGAATTATCGATCATTTATAAGTTTTAGTCTTATAACTTGAAATTTTGTAAAGAAAAGCTCACAAATCAATGGATAAATAAAAGATTATTAGAATTAAACTAATTGGGAAAATTTAGAAAAATTATGAAAAAATCAATTAACTGTGGGGAAAAAAACTCAGACTTTCACTTCAAATGTTCACATATTTTGGATGAATTAAATATTTAAATAATAAAAAGATGTCTTGAAAAAAATTTTAAGAAAGCTTGAAAATAATAGAAGTTAATTTTATCAACCCTTTAAAGTGGGGGAGAATTTCTAAGCAGATAAATATAGAACTAGCAAAGAAGAATGTCAATAATTCTAAGAAGACCAAAAAACTCCAAAACCAAAACACAAAACAAGAACAAATTAGAAAAATACATGCAGCAAATATGGGAAGTCAGAAGTGTAATATAATTATTATATAAGGAATTTACTCAAATTGATAAATATTATGATCACGTTGGATAAATGAGCCAAATATATGAATAGATAATTCACAAACAATTAAATTTATTGAGAATTATTTTATGGTATAGCCTGGAAAATGTTTCATGTGTGCTTGAAAAGATCAATGTTCTGCTTTGTTGGATGAAGTGTTCTGTAGCATAGAATAGTTAGGCTGTTCAAGCTGTTGTTCTATTAATAGATGTTAAAATCTTCTACACTTACTGATTTTATACTTAGTAGTTTTATCAATGATCGAGAATGTAGTGTTGAAATCTCCAAATATAATTGTCAAATGATCTATTTTCTGTTCAATTATGTTAGTTTTTGCTTCAGGTACTTTTGGGGCCCTTTTTTTCTAGGCGTGTATACAAGTATAATTGGTTTCTCTTCCTGATGCATCGATCCCTTTGTCATTATGAAATATCTCCCTTTATTTCTCTCTCCCTTTTTAAGTTTTATTTATTTATTTTTATTGATACATAATAGCGGCCCATGTGATAATTTTTATAGTACGTGAGATAATTTGATATTTATATAATCAAATCAGGGTAATTGGGATTTCCATCATTTTAAATATTTATCTTTTCTTTATGCAAGGAACATTTGAATTATTCTGTTTCAGCTATTTTGAAATGTACAATTGATTATGTGTTTTTCTGAGACAGAATCTTGCTCTGTTGCCTGGGCTAGAGTGCTGTGGCATCAGCCTAGCTCACAGCAACCGCAAACTCCTGGGCTCAAGCAATCCTTCTGCCTCAGCCTTCCAAGTAGCTGGGACTACAGGTGCGTGCCACCATGCCTGGCTAAGATTAATGTTAACGATAGTGATTCTACTGATCTATCAAACATCAGGTCTTATTTCTTCTATCTAAATGTATATTTGTACCCATTAAGCAACCTCTCTTCATCTCCTCCTCCCCCCTATACTTTGTGGCCTCCCTTTATTTCTAATAATATTTTTTTGCCTTAATGTCTATTGTGTTTGGTATTAACACAGTTACTTTAGCTCTCTTGTAGTTCCATTTGCATGGGAGATCTTTTTTCATCCTTTTACTTATATCTAATTTGTATCTTTGAAATTGAAGTGTGTCTCTTGTAGAAAGCATAAAATTGGGTCTTGATTTTTCATTCAGTCTTATAATTTCTGCCTTTTGATTGAAGTACTTAGTCTGTTCACATTTAATGTAATTTTTGGCTTTTAGCAATTAAACTGTGATTTGTCCAGGTATGGATCTCTTTGTTTATCCTACTTGGAGCTTTTTGAGCTTCTTAATTCTGTTTATTAATGTTCTTCATCAAATTTGAGTTGTTTAGGCCATTATTTCTTTGACTATTTTTTTCTGCTTCTTTCTCTCCTCTTCTGAAACATCTATAGTACTTACATTGGTATATTTGATGTTGCTCCAGAGTTCACTCAAGAACTGTTCATTTTTCTTCAATCCTTTCTCTCTCTATTCTTCAAATTGGGTAATTTCTGTCAATTTATCTTCAGGTTCACTGGAATTTTCTTCTGTCATCTCGATTCTGCTTTTGAGCCCATCTAGTAAGGGGAACAGGAACAACGCCAGGCAGGAAGACTTCAGACTCCCCCCATTCTGACCTAGAGTTTCAGCAATTCTTCATAAAAAAAATCTCTCAGGATGTTATTTGGTCATTTTTTTAGAGTCCTGAAAGGGTTGTTGTTGAAAATATTTTCCAGTTTTATTATTTTTTTATGAGGAGGAATATTACCCCCTTTGCATTGCTATAAAGGAATGCCTGAGATGGGGTAATTTATAAGGAAAAGAGGTTTATTTGGCTCATGGTTCTGCAGGCTATACAGGAAGCATGGCACCAGCATCTGCTTCTGGTGAGGGCTTCAGGGAGCCTCCAATCAAGGTGGAAGGCAAAGAGAGAGCGGGTGTGTCACATGGCGAGAGAGGGACCAAGAGACAGAGGGAAAGTGCCAGGTGCTTTTTAACAACCAGCTGTCCTGTGAACTAATAGAGCAAGAGCTCACTCATTACCATGGGGAGGACACCAAGCCATTTATAAGGGATTCACCCTCTTGATGCAAATACCTCACACTAGGCCCCATCTCCAACAATGGAGCTCAAATTTCAACATGAGACTTGGAGGGTACAAATATCCAAACTATCAGGAGGATTCATTGACCACTTCATATTACCATAGCCAGAAGTCCTGCCCCCAAATCATTAAATATAATTGCTTAACATGTATTTTTAAAATAGTTCAGTTCCAAAATCTAAGAAAGGTAAATTAAAATGTTAGGTATTATTTGGTCTATAAAATTAGCAAAGATTGATAACTTGTGAATTCTCGATGCTGGCAAGAATTCAGAAATGTTAGCGTTCCCAGGAGTTTCTGGGTGCATTATAGTGCATTGTAATATCAATGAAATTTATTTATTTTACCTTTAAGTTATCATGTTTTTTCTCTGAATCTAACTTCATAAAATGTTTAAAATTGTTCTTTGACTTTACAAAAACAGTTAATATGAGCACATTACAATATTCAAAGAATAATGTAATAGAGTATGCAGTGCAAAGTAAGTCTGTCTCCCAGGATTTTGAAGTTTTTCCTTGAAAGTAATGAAGGTTATCTCTTTCTTATAAATATTTCCAGAGATGTTCTATGTATATACAAGCTTGATTCTGTACAATTTAACTTCTTCAGAAAAACCAGATACTTAAATATTCAATATAATTTTATCCAGCTTGTTTTTATCATTAGCAAAATTTCTTAAGGATTGTATCCTATCAATATATAGAAATATTTTGCAACCAAAACATTTACAATTTGGATATCATAAAAATTATAGAATTTTCATTTTTTTCTTTATCACTTTCTACTTTTTGTACTTTAAGACATTTCTATAATGGACATTTATTGATTTTGTGATTATAAAGTAGATGTTATTATTAAATATATATAACTTTTAACCCATTAATTTTACTTCTGTAAATGTTTTCTGTGAACTGATTTCAAATGTGCAAAACATTATTCAAAAAAAAAGTTTACAGGCCAGGTGCGGTGGCTCACGCCTGTAATCCTAGCACTCTGGGAGGCCGAGGCGAGCGGATCGTTTGAGCTCAGGAGTTCGAGACCAGCCTGAGCAAGAGCGAGACCCCGTCTCTACCAAAAATAGAAAGAAATTAATTGGACAGCTAAAAATATATAGAAAAAATTAGCTGGGCATGGTGGCACATGCCTGTAGTCCCAGCTACTTGGGAGGCTGAGACAGTAGGATTGCTTAAGCCCAGGAGTTTGAGGTTGCTGTGAGCTATGCTGACGCCACAGCACTCTAGCCTGGGCAAGAGAGTGAGACTCTGTCTCAAAAAAAAAAAAAAAAAAAAAAGTTTACAGCTGAATATATACCAAAATGGGGTGTTATCAAAACATCTAAATAAATTGACTAAGTATAATATAGCTCATTCATTTGAAAGACTTAAGTATCCATCGAAATGATAACAATGTGTAATATTTTATTGAATGCTGTTATTACATGCTAGATGCTATTCTAAAATCTTTAAATGTATTATCACTTTCATTATAAGGATAATTCTGTGAGGTAGGCACCTTTATTTTTCTTCATTTTATAGATGAGAAAACAGAAGCACTGAAATGTTAAGTAACCTGCCCAATGAAAAGTTGGTAATGATACGCCAAAATACTTATTTTGTCTTAGTTCAGGTTCCCTAGGAAAGAGATTTTGAAGATGTTCAGGAAAAGGAGGCTCTTTGGAGATCAGCAGCAGAGGGGAAGCAGAGGAAGTAGGGTTGGGATGACAGAAGACAAAGTGTGGTGCAGGTGTGATACGGTCACAGTAAAGGTCTCAGCAGACCACGCAGGGAGCTCTGGAGCTGGGTTGGTCCTTCCAAAATGTCTTGAATTGAAGTAAGGGGACAGGCCTTTATACCTTTGTGTTAAAAAATCATTGGTGGAGGGTTGTGATAGGAGAGGAAGGGGTGTGATTTTTGTGAGCTAGCTTTCTCTGGCTGTGAGCAGTTCTCTGAGAGTGTGTTAGGAGAGAGCCACCTGCCAACCGTCCTGGCATTTGAGGAGATGAGTGCCTCAGACCTAAAGAACACATGGCCACCCAGATCCCATATAACAATAAAGCATGGTAAATCCATATAAGGTAAATTTACAAATATTTATACATGTGTATATATACATATTTTACCCTATACGGATGAATGTGTCATCCATCCATACATAAAACACACACACATTTGTGTGTGTGTGTATATATATATATACATATATATATATGTTTAGAATGAAAAAATATGCCTTCATTATAGGAAACAAGTAATTCTTTTCTTTTTCAATTTAAGTCACCTCTTTAATGAATGCAAATACTTTATTAAAAAAATTACTCTCAAAACTTTCTTTAACCAAGCAAATTGAAAATATTTCAGGTGCGTAAGATTTTTCTAATGCGCATATTGGAGTATATAAAACAAAAGTTATATCAATGGAAAGAAGCTCATGGTTTAAAAAGACTATTAATTCCATATTTGAATAAGAAGGATAACAACAGTCATGTCGGGTACTTATAATGTATGTACTTATGAAAGTTTCATATAATAAAATACAACTTTCTTATTACTGTTAGAAA
>RJWJ010016526.1:0-34344 GCA_004363605.1 Indri indri
CCCTCTAGGGAGAGATGCGAAAGCAGCTCGTAAAAGACCTTGTCCAGCTCAGCACTGGAGTTCCAAGGAGACCTGTGGGAAGGGGCTGGGTCCAACATGTCTGTAAGTGGAGACCCAGGGCCACCTCCTCAGAGCTTTGGGCAAGGTCAGTCCTCCCACGTGAGTGTCCTGAGACCCTGCCACAAGGAGACACACCATGCAGAGGGAAGAAACACCAGCCAGAACCTGAGGTGCAGAGTCAGAATTTGGGGAGGTCGGAAGAGGTTAAATCGTGGACGGCGTGATGCAAAGTAGTCAAAGGGACAGCGAGGAGATGGATGCCGTCTTGCCTCCCTCATGGTGCAGGCCAGGGGGGCGCTGGGGGCCAGGTGGGGCGGAGCGTCATGGTGGGCGTGTGTCCCCTCATGCCACCAGCATGGGGCCTGGCCCCTCGAAATCGCACCCACCAATATAATTGTGTTTTTCATTTTTGAAGTTTACATAGAGCTGTCATATATTATTCTGCAGACCGTGTTTTGGTTGTTTTATTGAGAGGTGGATCGTGTCACCATTTTAAAATGTATTTCCCGGTTCAACTCTGCACTACACAGACACGAGTGCTTTGCTGCACCGGCACACGGTTCAGCCGGCTGGGAAGGACGAGAGCTTGGGGTGCCCCGGCCCCAGCACCCCAGAGTAAGACAGTGGGGCTTTTGCCCCTGCAGCGGGACCTGGGCCAGGTCACTCAGCCTCTGTGGACCCAGTGTCCTCAACAGTAAAGTAAGGACATTGAATTGTGTCTCTTTGGCTTCTGATAAGGTGATAGTCACCCGTTAGCCCTGTGGGGTTTAATATGAGGAACCCCAGGAAGGCAGGGGTTCACCGTCATCCACACTGGGTTCCACGCTTGAGGCCCTCGCTCACCACCGCTCCCAAGTTCAGGGACTCTGACCCCAGGGGCCCTCTCCACTGACAGGAGAGCAGTTGCTGACAGACACGGCCCTCGCCCTATAGAGGCAAAGTGTTTGGGAAAGAGACAGAAAAAGAAAAACTCGCAAATGAATGCAGAAGGGGCTAAGCGAGGTACCAGGCGCCTGCATAGACCTTCCTTTAGGATGCTCAACTGTCTCGCGTCTGCAGCCAGCCGGCTAATTCCGGACGCCACAGCTGGGCTGCCAGGTCCCTGCTCCCTGAGTCGCCTCTCTCCTTGGCCGCGAGGAGGCCCGTCCCCACGTCCCCACGTAAATCCCCCGCCTCGTGCTTTACGATGTGGAAGACGCTTAGAGGCAAACGTGAGTTTTATGGATATAATGTTAATAAAAATTGGTTTTTGAAAATGAAGCTGCTTCTTTACACTACCTGCAGGGTAGATAGATAAGCCACTTGAGTGACAAGTGCCTGCCTTCCTAGTCATAATTGGCCAAATATTCCTTTATTTAAGCTCTTGGCCAAAATAATAGTAAATAGGTCAGTTAGCAAGTTCCAGATGAGACTTGCGAAGTTACGCTGAAGTTGCGGGGTCTCCCTCCCGCCTCGCCCCCCTCCCGCACTCCGAGCAGGGCAGATCCAAACGGTCGCGCAGGATGGATGGCGTTCCTTCCTCCTGACCTACCGCACTCGCATGATTTAAGCCACAGTTTTGGATGTTGTTGATGATTTATTGTATGAAAAATGTAAACGATCTGGATGGCAGATGTTTTATATTTTCTGACCATTCATTTTCAGTGGGAATGTAATTAAAATTTATGAAGTGTATCTGCTGAATTGCATTGGCAACTGATGGTCTCCTCCAGGGCTGTCTATCTGCAGATGATGAGTAATTGTGGACAGAGACGTGCAGTGACAAGGGCAGGATGTGATGTTCCTGCCAGAGTGAAGTGACCTGCCCAAGGGACGGAATTCCTTTGCCTTAAACGGCAGCCGCCAGCCCCACGCAGCCCACGCCAGTGAGAAAGCTGGGACAGCATCCGTCCTTCCTTTGCAGAGTTTAAAACCGCGCAGGCCCCTGAGGCCTCTCCTTTTGCCTGAGGACTTTCTTCTGAAAGGCGCCTTACAGGTCCCTGCAGAGATCCTGGGACAGGACGTGACCCTCCAGAGAAACCCACAGAGCTAACTTGGGCAAGTCCCAGGGAGCTGTAATCGTTTGTCTTTGCATGTGACCTTTTCGGGAGTCGACGTTGCCATGAGAGCACTGAGTGGAAAGAGCGGCTAACGTCCTGTCTGTGCCACCACTGTACACAGCGTGGCAGCACAGTTATCAGTCTCCGCGCCCACCTCTTTGCTGAACGCCACGTGTCCTCGGTTCTCTGCGCCCCCATCCTGCAACAGTGCCCACCTCGTGCACCGGCCTTGCCCTAGGCTGGAAGCTGCATCTGAGAGGCAGAGACATGCCAAAAAGCCAGACAATCCTGCATCACAGTGTCATTAGCATGGTTTTCAGTAACGTATAACCTCTTGTGAGGCCTTTTACTAAAACATCGAACTTTTATTATCGATGGCATCACTGTCACGTGAAGTCCTCATATCGTTCCCATAAATTCCCACGCTCTCAACCCAAGCAGGCCGCAGAGTTAGACGACCAAGCTAAGGAAGTGAACGAGATCCCTGAGCGCCTTCATCGAGGGTGTGGATGCTCCCTGCCAACACCGAAACTTTCATTCTGCTGCTTTTGCACTCACATTTTCACTTTAAATGCAAGTCACTTTGTGTGTGGCTCTATGGGAGTGTGACCTGCCGGTGCTAAGACTAATACTAGTTCCGGCTGATGCCGGAGTTCAAATAAAGATAGACAGGCATTACAACCAGTGGAGGAGTCTGCGTCGGGCAGCTGCTTTTACCACCTCACCTTCCCCCAACGCCCCCATTTCTCTCTCTCTCCTATTGATCTCTGTCTCCAGCTCCCTGTGCACTGTTTGACCAGGCACGCGCCAAGCCATTCGCTCCACGTCATACGGCGATTAGGATGGCCTCTTTGGTAGCTAGTGCTTCTCACTATAACAAAAGAAAGGTAAAAATACTGAGATAATTTGTTTTTATTTCATCAGATGATCATTGCATTGCTGAAATGCCTGGATACTAGGAGGTCCACAGAAAGCATTCACTCCCAGCTCATGGGAAGATAGAGTTCCTGGACCAAAAGTCACCTCAACGTTATTTTAGTACAAATTTTTTATTTTACAAAAGGGGGAAAAAATGGTTCGGAGAGCTGAGGAACGGCAGATCTGGGACTACGATTCAACACGCTTACTGCTCCCCATCTCAAGTCCGACTTCAGTGTGCAGTCTGATGTTGTTTTGAGATACCAGCTATTTCCAGCTCTTCTCCTGGCTCTTCAGAACCACAGTGAAGCAGCAACTTGGCATTGTGCATACAGTGGCTCTAACTAATTGCAGCTGTGAGGATGGGAACCTGAGTACAGCATTTACTGAGAACATGCCTCATGAGAGAATGTGCCTCGTCCCATGTGTTGGCAGCAACTACTCCTATTCTGCAGATAGGCAAGCTGGCAATTTCTGTTTTTATCCTTAATTTATCCATCTTCTCTGGCCCTATAATTCTCTTCAATAAAACTATCCTAACAATCTATAATCAGTACCAAAATTTGGTACTAGGCTATTCTTTGCAATGTATTAAATATCAGAAGTAGAAAGATAGTTAAATAAATTATGGTAGAACCATGTGATAGAATATCTGCTGAACATAACAAAGTTATGTTTTCATCCTTTGACAGTAAAATTCTACTTCTAGCTATTATTTCAGGAATAATCAGGAGTATCCATAAATATTTAGCTAAAAATTATTATAAATCACAGAAGATTAACAACAACATAGAGATATCTGATAAGAGTTCATTTGGTCAATAAGCTATGGTACATCCATGTAGTGGAACAGTATGTAACTAATAAAAATTATCATATAGAATATTCACAATATTTATATAGTATACTATTTATTATAAAATTAAATCATTATGTTATGAAGCAATATATAGAGGAATTATATTATTTTCATTCAAACTGTATGTACATAGAAACAAAGAAACTAAAAAGATAGCAGCAGTCATCTCTAAATGAGGGGATTATTACTAATTTTTATTAGGTAATTAAATATGAAATGTCCAATTTCCAATCAAAAGTGTAGTTTATTATATCTCAAACAAGAAGCAATGCAATTAATCAAAGTATGTGCCTCATGGGAAGTCAAGCAGGTGGGAGGAGAGAGGAGGGGATGGGTAAATTCACACCTAATGGGTACAATGCACATTATCTGGGCGATGGGCACACTTTGACTCAAATGGTATAAAAGCAATTTATGTAACCAAATCCTTTGTACCCCCATAATATTCTAAAATTTAAAAAAAAATATGTGCCAAAACTATTGACACTGTTTTGCCATCTTAACAATAGCTTGTTCATGCCAGCAGCGAAGAAGCCTGGAGAGCCAGTGGTGATGAAATCGCTACAGGCGTTTTCCACAGCTTGTTGGGAATTGAATATTTTTCCTTGCAAGAAGTGGTTCAAAGCCTGGAAGAAGTGGAAGTCAGTTGGTGCAAGGTCTGGTGAACATGGTGGATGACAGAGAGTTTCCAAGTCCAGCCTCCGTAGTTTGAGCAGCATTGTTTGTGCAACACGTGGTCGAGTGTTGTCTTGCAAGAGGATTGGCCTGTCTCTATTGACCAATCTCAGCTGCTTAATCACAAACATCCTCATCATCTCATCCAATTGGTTGCGGTAGACATCCGCTGTAATTGATTGATGAGGTTTCATGAAGCTGTAGTGGATCATACCAGCGCTGGACCACCAAACAGACACCATTAGCTTTTTTTGATGAATATTCAGTTTTGGACTGCGTTTCGGCACTTCACCTTTATCCAACCATTGTGCCAAATGCTTGAGATTGTCAGAAAGAATCCATTTTTCATCACACATCACAATATGGTGCAGAACTGGTTCACCTTTATCTTGTGATGACAAAGAAAGGCAAGCTTAGAGATGATTTCTCTACTGATGCTCGTTTAATTCATGCAGAGCTCATCTGTCCAGCTTGTCTACCTTGCCTATTTGTTTCAAATGGTCCAATATTGTTGGAATAGTGATGTCAAATCGTGCTGCTAATTCACATGTAGATTGAGATGGATTCGCTTCCACTACAGCTTTCAGCTCATCATTATCCACCTTGGTCTCAGGTTGCCCATGTGGCTCCTTTTCAAGAATAAAATCACCAGAATGGAACTTCTCAAACTATCAATGTACTGTGCGTTCATTAGCCACTTCCTTCCCAAATACTTCATTGGTATATCGAGCTGTCTGCCCTGCATTGGTTCTACAATGGAACTCATATTAGAAAATAACATGAATTTTTGACTTATCCATGGTTTCACAAAAACTGCTCTAAAAAAAATTGAAAGATAATCAAAAGCCAAATCATGCATTTCAAAGAATGAGGACGTTTCTTCACAATAAAAATAAAACAAGAAGTTTCAAAGTGAAATGTCAGAAATATCAACTGTCAAACTTAGTACTTAAGGAAATTTGGTATTTCATACTTAATAACCTATATTTTCTTAGCTTTCTTTTCTGTATTTTTATATTTCTTATAAAGGACATATATACTTATGCAATAGAGAAAAATAAAAGTAATAAAATCCCCTTTTTTGAAAATTAGAAGAAATCGGAATACAACTCTCTGTTTAAAGTATTATCCAAATTTTGCTCTTCAACATTTGGACTATAATACACATGCTTCCAAATATTTTAATGATATGTACCTATGTGTGTGCCTATATATGATTATTTATATGGCTTGGGATTTGGGATGATTTTTATTGTATTCCTTAGACCTCTATATTTTCTAAATTTTCTACTGAAAACATGTATTTAATAATCAGCAAAAACAATGAATAACAATTATAGGATACATATGGATAGAATTTGAGCTTTTTTATTTTAGTTGAAAGACTAAAATAGAAAGTAGAATATTGAGTGAAAATTTGAAAAAAAAAATTGAATGCTTCTCTTTCTTTTCTTTAAACTTTATTTTTAAGCTGCTTCCCTTCTGCCATAATGTTTACCAAACTCAGTGCTAAGATTTTCATTGACAACCACAGGCATGCTGGAGCTCACTTTCCTGTAGAACTGTCATAATAAAAAGACATTAACATTTTAGTATTTGGGCAAAATGTTTGACACTCAAACATTTGTATTTTTCCTTCAGTTTTCAAAACAACTTTAAATCTCTCTTTTCAAAACAGTGTTAAATGGTGTCACTCATTAGCTAGCAGGTGGCTGGCAGTGCAGAATTGTATTAAACACTTTCGTTTCCAATGCCACTGGCAGCACAGACCAGGTGAGAGCGCGGTGTACCTGCCCAACTCAGGACCCACAAAGCCGGCAGCAAGTAAGTTGGGCAGCAGCCGGCATGGGCTTCCAAGCCCGGATTAGAAGTGTGATGGATGATGTCCAACCTCACTTTTGCTGGATGGGGAGAGATCTGGGGAGATCAGGCTGCTGGAAATAAGGGAATCAGTGCAGGGGATAAGCACCCTGAGTCCCACAGACGAGACCACTCTAAGTACAGCCGTCACTTTTAGGGCAGGCTGAAAAGGAGATAAAGTATCAGGGAAATAAGGGGGTTGGGGCTGAGCAGAGTGAGAGGAGAGAAAAAGAATGTGGTGTCAGTAACCAGCTTCACTCATGCTGGTTATGAGTAACAGCTCAACAACCAAAGTAGCAGCGGAGGTGGCAATGATGACAAAGTGCTGTGGAAAGAATGGAATAGTCTCGAGTCCTTCCTGAACCAGCCAAGCAAGGCTGGATGTGGACAGAGGCTGGGGGAGGCTCCGTGTTTAGAAACCCGGCCCCTCGGCTGGAGAAAAGGTCTGTGCCTAGGTAAGTGCAGCCCCAGAATCCCAATGGCTGGTGCGGGATGGAGAGCCCCTTCTCGCCAACGGTATCACATGCACAGGAGCTCGCGGAATGCCAGCCTTTCATTAGGAATGGGGTCTACTGGGGGAATGCAAGACACTTAGTGCCTAACTGGGCCTTGTTTGTACCGACCACCAGGTTTCCAGCTGGCTGCTCCTTTCAGTCCTGCCACTGCCCCCAAGCTGACCAGCGGGATGTAAGTGGTGACCAAAGCCAGCCATTGAGCAACTGGACTAATATTTCTTGATCCAATGTTTGTGGGGTGTGGACAGCCAAATATCGTGCTGTGAAATGCAAGAGACAACGAACACCATCGTGCCACGAAAGCTCACTGGGAAGCGGGGTGATGAGCGCACCCATTTCATAAGACTGTCGCACAGATCAAGTGCAAGGATACAGATGCCACTTGGAGAACGATGGCCAGCACCTCGCAGATGCTCACAGGTGAGTGAGTAAAGTGTTGTCGGCACACATGCTTCCCATTCACTTAGCATTTTACAGATTTCGAAACATTTCCTCGAGCATTACCCAAGTATTTCTGCTCACCATAGCTGAGAGAGAGAGAGAGAGCGTGAGTGAGCATGTGCTGTGATTATAATTGTGCCCATTTTCCAGATGTGGATCTGATGGAAGTTTGTCGTTTTGCCCAAGGACAGTATTGGGTTGTAATGAGCCTGGATTCCAAGGCTCTGTTGAGGACACGAGGCTGCCTTTGCATATCACCTGCACTACACTAAGGTTGTGTTGTTTGTAGTGAGGGTTTTTTTTTTCTATTCTAAAATCTAATGATTTATAAACACAATGAATGATGCCACTGGAGCCTTCACAGTTAGGATTCTTTTATTCAATAGTGATATCTCAGGCAAGAGCAAGGAGAAAACTCACGAGTGTCTTGCCCCTGAAATGATCTCTCAACCGTTAAAGTCATCCATCTCTAAACCCTTTTCCAAGTGCCGACCGGTCCTCTCAGACATGTCTTCCTTCTTGATTGTGGTCCCAACCCACCCCAGTACTCAAGAGTCTTTCTGGAAAACCAGGGGATGCAGACACAATACTAGTAACAGAGAGAGTGAGGGCTGCCTTCTGTAGAACATGTGCTGTGTTTCAGGCAATGGGATAAGATCCGTGATGCTTTTCCTTAATTTAATCCTCACAGTAACCTATTGACAGGGGAGAGTCAACAAGCTGACACAGGCAGAATTCGGACTAAAGTGTGTCTGGCTGTAGACCCAAGGCTTCACCCCCTGGTCGGGGCACAAGAGCCTGAACAGCCCTCTGCTTTCCTCCCCTGGGGGCTGCAAGAGATAGGATGCCTTTTACCTGCTGGGCTGCGTCTTGTGCCCTGCTCTCTTAACGATCATCGAGACGGATTTGCCACTGGGAACCTAGGCTCTCTTTCTTGTCGAGAGTTAACTAGTTGAAATGAAACAGAGATGCAGGAAGTTCGGTAGGGGAGAGCGAGATCCCGGCAGGGGTCTCCGGGAAGACTGTGCGCCTTTCCACGGGGCTTCATTTCTCCGCTGGAGTTTTGTCACCAGACCCCGTGACCTCTCACTTCTCTAAATGTCCACTCAGCACACACCACTTGACGAGTATGTGCTGGTCACTGCCAAGCCACGGGGAGATGGAGATGGTGACCCCCAGAGCCCAATGTCAAGCAGGAAGCAGGGATGTTCCTGAGAAAACTCAATAATGAGTGAAGAGATGTAAGGTTTGAAATGTACAAGAAACAGGTGTCTAGGAGCCTCTGGCCTTACTCTCCAGACCAGGCACTTGAGTAGCATCACGCATTCTCTCTCGTCTTTTGCACTGACTGCTTTGTCAGTGTCATCCTTGGTGGACCCACTGTCCCCTGGGCTGTCTTTGCACACCCCCCACGCCCAGCTCAGAGGTTCGCACTGTGTATGTGCTCAAGCACCTTTGTGCTGAACAGTATCAGGTGTCACAGAGCCGCTGCTGCCTCACAAACCGCCCGAGACGCAGAGGCTTACCTCTAACCACTTTAAGCTGTTATTCTCCATGAGTCGGCTGTGCTGTCCTGGTCCAGGCTTGGCTCACTCGGGCATCTTCCATCAGCCGAGGGCTCTGCTGGGGAGAGCTGATGGAGCGTGACCTGGCTGGGCTGACGCAGCCACTCTGTGTCCCTCGGTGCCCCCACAGCCCTGTGGCAGGCCGCCCTGCTCTCGGGTGTGGCAGGCATCCACGAGAGAGAGTGGAAACACAAACTCCACTTATACTAGCCGGCTACTCTCCCGTTTGGCAGAGCAGGTCACTCGGCCAAGCCTGGCCTGCAGGCGGGGTACAGAAAGCCGCGGACACCCGGGCTCCTAGGTGCTGGCTCCGCTGGACCCTACTACTGGGCCGACGTTCCCTTCCAGCCAATCCAGATCCCATTTCATGCTGGAATAAGCCCATTGCTCTCAAAGCGGTGTTGATCCAGTTCGGGGCCCACCCAGCAGAGTTCCGCAAGGCACCAGGTAGACAAAAGACGGGCCTTGGAAGTGGGTCCCACGTGAGGATGACGAGACGGCTGGAAAGCAGGAAGCAAGATCCCGTCGGAACTTCATCTTCTGCAAAGAATGTCAGATTTTGAGTGGAAAGGGGAAAAAACGGGGGAGCCCCAAATGTAACACTCTAAAGTCAGTTATTGTTCTTTCTTGACTAATTAAGCTTAACCAGAATGGTGGGCCTGTCAGGCTGGGGAACCTTTCCCCAGAGAAGAAAGCGGCTGCTCTCCAGGTGGGTTTCCCGGCTTCCACGGCTCCCACCGCAGTGTACACTTGGCATCCGTGACAGCACCGTCAAAAATAATAGCTAAAAACTCACTGTCTGTCACAATGAAATAATTATGTATGGGGCTCTCCTCACGCTCAAGACGGATTATATATTTCATTGAGGAAAATATATGTGGCTTTTAAAAAGAACATAATGCATTGAGGGCACTGCTCAGATTAATAGCCAAATAAAGAATTTTTTTAAAAAAGTTCTCTGTGTGTGCGTGTGCGTGTGTGCGCCTGGGAGCCTGTCACTCACCAAGAGATGGGAGATGTCAGTCCTAAGCTGGTTAATTACAAAATGCATTAATGTTTTATTATACCCTTATCAGTAATTAATCACCCACTTTGATGTAAAGTTCAGCCTCAGAAAAGTATCATGAAATTGTCCTTCATGTATGAATGAGGTTTTTTAGGGGTGAAAAAAGACCATGACAAAGATAGAAGTTTGTTCCCCTTGGAAACAGGAAAGGGATTGGCCTTGTGTGTGTCTTACACTGTACGTGTTACCCTCGGGGTGCTTGAGGCCAAAACCAAAGGGAGAGAGAAAGAGACAGAAACAGAGAAAGAGAGACAGGGACAGAGAGAATTTTCCATGGGGGGCGGCGGGAGCTTTCCTCAGTGGTGTTCTTCAGGTGCAGAGTTTGAATAAAAATGCAAAACAGGATGCTCCCATTCAGTAAATATTATCATTTTTATTCACTCATTAATTAAGTTGCTTAATTGCTGCTGTCAAAAGACTCTTGAGTTTGTGACTGGGGCTTCCGCACTGTTTTGATAGCAGCTGAAGGAGAGAAAGGCGCTGCTCACGCGGCTTTCCCGGAAGGAGGGAGCGGGCTGGGGGATCAGGTGAGGCCGCGACGTGGATGCCGAGGGAAACAAGCACTTCTGGGGACGTGGCCAGTCCCATGAGTCCTGCAGGATGCTATTTCATGCCTATGACCGATGCCCAGTGCTGGCATATTATCATTTCATTCATTACTCCATGAAAATCATTTTTATGCAAAATATTTCCCTTCTTTTAATCTAACTTCCCAAGAGAGACAGGAATGGAAACAGACTCCAGCCTTGTCAGTCCACACGATCCTACAGCCCTTTGCACCTGTTTGGAAGAACTCTGGGCTGTTCACGAGTACAGCTCGTCCACTGTCCCCCATGGTCCATTCCCAGCTCCTCCAGGCCCCCCATGCACAATTCTCTGGTGTTCCCGCACACGGGTGATCACATGTCCCGTGGAGCCTAAGTCAGACTGCCGTTCAGCAAACACATGCCAGAAATAGCCTACAAAGTGTCTTGGTGCTGACATTTGATTAATATTCCCTGGCCTTTCCATGTTCAAATATGCTGTATTTGAAATATTTGAATAACCTTTGAGCGCACCCTTCCTAATTTGTCACCCTGTGCACACCCAAAGATAATAGACGGCGCATCCAGCAGCCACGGCATCCTCTTGCCCAGGAAGAGATGGCTGCCGTCATTTCTACAGCAAGTACACTGCGCTGCCCACGAGGGAGCCTTCAGGGAAGGACAGCAACAAAGGCACACTGGCATCATCCCCATGGTACAAATGACAGATGGCTCTTCAAGGTAAACGTGGATGTGTTTCCCTTTCCCAGCTTCTGAGGCAGAGGGGAGCATGGCTTTAGTCAACTCTGCTCCTCCCGCTGAGCGGGGCCAAATGCTTTTGTTTGGCCCTTCACAGGGTAACTACTCCACCATCCAGTGGAACCAAGTGCATGTGTTTGTGTGCAGGTAGGTTATTTATGCACTCTCTGTATACTATGTGCTTATGTGCATGTGTGTATTATTGTGTATGTGTGCAGCATAAGTTTGCAAACTGTGTATCATGTGCGTTGTGTGCATGTGTACATTGTGCGTGTTCATTTATGTGTGTACATGCATGAGTGTGGGTATGGGTCCATCCCTCCCATATTTTCTCAACTGCATGCTTCCTGGGCACCAGGCGTCAGTTCTTCTGAGACAAGCCGCCATGAGGAGAGCCCCACATGCCGGCTGGACACCCAGGCCCCACCATGAGTGTGGTGACAGGCTGGGAGGACAGGCCAGTCAGCTGATGAGTTACTTGAATCTTTACTTGCCTATTATAATCCAGATAGGTATTCTGGAGTGCTGATGTCAAATCCTCATGGCTTTTGTGATGGAATAAAAAAATCCTCATTTTCAGAAAGCTGGGCTGCTGTGGGCTCTGCCTGCAGACCTGGGTGATTACTCATTCTCCTTTGCCATGAGGAATATCTCAGGAAGAAAAAAAAAAAGAAATGAAGGAAAGAAGGAAGGGATGGAGAGAGGGAGGGAAGGAAGGTCAGTTGGTTAAGAAATATCTCAGTTCACAGCAACATTCTAACCCCCTTCAATTTTCTGAGAAATTCATTTGCATTTAAGACAGGTGACTTGCTTCTGTTTCCTACTACCTTCATGAAGGCAGGTGGGGAATAGCTGCTATAGTTTTCCAACACTTACCTTAAAAATCCAATCATTTTATTTGACTGTCAAATCCAAATCTGTGAAATATATCTAAATGATTTGTTGACTTTCATCTGGGAGTACTGATTAGATAGGACCCTAACCATGGGGACTATCAAATCCCTATAAAGTGACTATTAAGGCCTGAATGTGTCCTCCAAAGCTCACATATTTGGCATCCTAACAGTCAGTGTGATGGCATTAGGAGGTTGGTACTTTTGAGAGTGACTAAGTCATGAAAGTAGAGCCTCCTTGACTGGGATTAGTGTCCTTAGAAGAAGACACCTGAGAGCTCCCTCACCCTTTCTGCTATGTGAGGACACAGTGAGCAGGCGCCTTCTATGAACCAGAAAGTGAGCCCTCCCTGGGCACTGAATCTGCATGGCTTGATCTTGGACTTTCCAGCCTCTAGAACTCTCTGCAATGAATTTCTGTTGCTTAAAATCCTCCTAGTCTGTGCTATTTGGTTACAGCAGCCCAAATGGACTAAGACAATGGCTATTGGGAAACGTGAGTCCTGCAATCGGTAAACAGGAATGTCGAAGTTCATATAGACCAGGAAACCCAGAAGCTCAAATAACAAAGAACCTGGAGCAGAGGCAGGGAGGGAGGGAAAGGTGGACCACTGGAGCCGGCGCTCTAACCCAGAAATGCAGCAAACACAGTAAATGGGAAGGAGCCGACGCCATGTCTGCATCGCTATCCTCCCAATCACGTGAAGGATTTAAATAACTCCAAGCTCCTGAAAACAGCGCATGAACACAAATCTTGATCTAAAACAGGAATGTTATAAGCCTATAACAAGCACACTGCTAATACATAAAATCTTTTCCAGGAAAAGGAAAAAGAACACTGGGGGAAATATGGTTTTGCACTATGCTATTCTTGCCATGCAGCAAACACTCATGTAAGTAGCTTGTTCTTGAGTACAAAAGATGAGACAAATTAATGCAATACAGAAAATGATCTAGGTTCTCAAAAATCTAAAATTCAAGCTTTCCACATCAAAAGTCAAATTTTCTTAAAAAATCAAGAACTATTTGACTTACTGCTTATATTAGCTTTCTATTGCCACTGGAACAAATTACCACAAACCTAAGAGGCTGGAAACGAGGCACGTTTACCATCCTCCCATTCTGTTGGAGAGAAAACTGGTGAAGGTCTCACTGGGCTAAGGCCAAGGTATAGGCAGGGTGCTCTCCTTTCTGGGTCCTGGAGAGGAAAATCCATTACCTCCCTTTTCCAGCTTCCAGAGGCCACCCACAATGCTTGGCTGGAAGCTCCTTCCTCCATCTTCAAGTCTGTCTTCTGACTTACGTGCCCTCTTAATTTCTTTAAGCACCCTCTTCTGCTTTTAAGAATTCCCACGATTATATTGGGCCCACCTGGATAACCTCCCTTTTTTTCCATATTTCTTATTGAGGAGTGGCTTACATATAGTGACATGCGTGAATTTTAAACATGCAGTTCAATGAGTTTTAACAAACGCATACACCTGTGAAATCCACAGTCCTATCAAGATATGCAATACCCCTCATGCTCCTTCCCAGGAAATCCTCCTACCAGAATCACCTATAGTTATGGTTTCTGTTACTTCAGATTAGTTTTGCCTGTTCTAGAACCTCAGATAAAAGAAATCATTTGTATGTGCCTTTTTGTGTCTGGCTTTTTTCATTTAGCATAATGATTTTGAGATCCATCCACCTATGTAGTGTATCAGGAATTCATGTCTTTATTCTGTTGTATGGATATAAAAAATTTGATGACACTTTCTCCTGTTTCTGGATACCTGGTTTGATTTCGTTTTTGACTATTATGAACAAAGCTAATGTGGCTGCTATAAACATTCTTGTATAAGGCATTTTGTGGACATAAATTTTTATTTCTCTTGGATAAATACCTGTAAGTAGAATTGCTGGGTCATAAGTATAAAGATAAAAGTATGATTAATTTGCTAAGGAACTGTAAGCAGTTTTCTGAAGCACACGTATGGTTTTACACACCTACGAGTAATGTATGAGAGTTCCAGTTGCTCCAGATTTCCACCAACATTTGGCAACATCAGTCTTTCACGTTAGCCAATGTGACCATTTCTCTACCTTTTAATAAGTTCTTCTACGTCTAAAAACAACAAGTAAAATCCTAAAGTAGGATCTTGTTTAGGTTTTCATCTTAAAGCACAAATAGTTTTAGTTTAAGAAAGACTTAGATCTCAGAAGACTGAAAATTCAATCTATTCTAGGAAAATTGTGTAATTGAAATAAATTTATACATTTAAAAACATTATATTGATAGCTACCAATGACTCAAAACAAATGATTATTTTTTCGAAACAGCAATAGCCTAATTAGTGATGTTTATAACTGTGTTTCCATGTATTTGACCTAGCATATAACACATGAATATAAAAATATGAAGCCATATTTTATACCTATATCAAATTACTCAATTATAAGTCCTGAGATGCAAATTCCAATTATACCATGACTTTTATTCATGCTAAAGACTAATTCCATCCCCAATGTATAAAGCTACATTCACAATGGTTATAACAGAGCAAATAGAGTATAAGATAACTTAAAATATTATCATAACCTGACACCTTGAGAAGACTGAAATATACTCACATTTATGGAAACTAAATTAAGAAATGGCTCTAGAACCCCATGCTGTTGGTGGTTTAAGGCAGCCTGTCAGCAATTAATATATATCAATGTATATATCAACAATGCTTAACAAGCAGCTTTGACCTGGTGGTTTTATTTTTATCCAGAATTCTCACTTCCCAGAAGCTGTAAGCAACTGGACACAGCCCGCCCAGGGGGTCCCGGCGCCTGTTGGGGAGGGCAGCCTCTCGGGCTCTTCCCTGGAAACTGAGCCCAGCAGCTCAGCGGCTGCATGGACACACTCCTGGCGGTGCCCTGTGCCCACGGGACTCTGAGGGCAGCCGGTGGGCGCCCAGACAGGCTTGGTGCTGCAGCCTGCTTTGCCCAGAGGCCCACAGCCACCGGGCACCAGCATCTCCCCCACTAAACTCTCCTTGGGGATTTGTAACCTGAATAACGTTCTCTCCCTACAGCTGAGGAGCTTTAACTACCTACCTTTAGTGTTTTATAGTCATGGAAAGTGATACAAAATAAAGTGTTCAAGCAGTTCCTTTAGTAGAGTTTACAGAATTCTAAAATGGCTCTAAGGAAGCTCCTCGGGGGTGAAGGATGAAATGGCATCTCAGGTAACTTCCACCTGTTACTTCCTAGTTTTACAAATTGCTGGGTCGGGGCAGTGGCACCCTCTGCAGCACTGGGCTTTTTGCAAGCTGGGGAGGGGCGGGAGGGGCAGATGGAGGAGTAGAGAGGGGAGGGCAGGGGAAGAGATGGGAGGGCAGGAGAGGGAGGAGAGGTGAGGAGAGGGGAGGGAAGGGCTCAGCAGGGGAGGGGAGAGGAGGGGAGGGCAGAGCAGGGCAATGGAGGGAGGTCTGCGGCAAGGCTGGCCTAGCCCACTGCTTCACCCTGGAGGTGCAGGAGAGAGAAGCAGGCTGTACTCCAGGGATGAGTTCACCTTGTATTGGGTTATTAAGTATGAAATGTCCGATTTCCTTAAGTATTTTACTAAGTTTGACAATTGATATCTCTGACATTCCACTTTGACACTTCTTGTTTTATGTCTACTGTGAAGGTACAACCTCAGTCTTTCAAACTCATAGTTTGGTTTGTGATTATCTTTCATATTTTTTGTTAGAGCGATTCTTGTGAAACCATGGATAAGTCGAAAATTCATCTTATTTTCTAATATGAGTTCTATCATGGATGGACCCAATGCAGTGCAGACAACTCGAAATACCAACGATGTGGCTAATGAACGCACAGCACGTCGATGGTTTGAGAAGTTCCGTTCTGGTGATTTTAATCTTGAAAGTGAGCCATGTGGGCAACCTGAGACCAAGGTGGATAATGATGAACTGAAAGCTGTAGCGAAAGAAAATCCATCTCAACCTATGGTGAATTAGCAGCAAGGATTGGTGTTACCATTCCAACAATATTGGACCATTTGAAACAAATCGGCAAGGTAAAGAAGCTGGATAGATGGGTTCCACATGATTTAAACGAGCATCAGAAGAGAAATTGTCTCAAAGCTTGCCTTTCTTTGCTATCGCGACATAAAGGCGATCCATTTCTACACCGTATTGTTATATGTGATGAAAAATGAATTCTTTTTGACAATCACAAGTATTCTGCCCAATGGTTGGATAAAGACGAAGTACTGAAACACAGTCCCAAACCGAATATTCACCAAAAAAAGCTAACGGTTTCTGTTCGGTGGTCCAGCGCTGGTATCATCCACTCCAGCTTCATGAAACCTGGTCTATAGGTTACAGCGGATGTCCACTGCAGCCAGTGGGAGGAAATGATGAGGATGCTTGCGACTAAGCAGCTGAGAATGATCAAGAGAGACAGGCCCATCCTCTTGCAAGACAATGCTCTACCACATGTAGCACAAACAACACTGCTGCTCAGACTACAGCAGCTGGACTTGGAAACTCTCTGTCATCCACTGTATTCACCATACCTTGCACCAACTGACTACCACTTCTTGCAGGCTTTGGACCACTTTTTGCAAGGACAAATAATTCAATTCTCAACAAGCTGTGGTAAACGCCTGTAGCGATTTCATCTCCTCTGGCTCTCCAGGCTTCTTTGCTGCTGGCACAAACGAGTGACCATTAACATAGGAAAACTGTGTGGATAGTTTAGGCGCATATTTTGATTAATTGTGCTGCTTCTTGTTCCAGACATAAGAAACTACACTTTTGATTCGAAATCGGACATTTCATATTTAATGACCCAATCCCACCTAGCTTCCTTTGGAAGAAAGTAAAACAAGTCGTCCCCCGTCTTGGAGCTTCTCATTCAGACCTCCCAGGGGAGGCACCTGGGCACCCACTGGAGACGGCGGACCCCATGCTCCCGGGGCGCGCGCTGAGCACCCCTCGCCCCGGTGTGGTTTTCCCTCCAGAGAAAGGGCGGACGCCGGGGCGGTCCTTCCCCGGGAACGCGCAGCCACAGGTGGCCCGCGTCCTCCCGACCGGTGTCCGCGCAGGGGCGCACGGCGCCTCGGGGCACCGGGCGAGCTGGGGACAAGAGACGCGACCGGGGGTGGCCGCCTGGCGGGGAGGCAGGTCCTCGCTCTCCGGTCCGGGTTGAGCGCGAGGTCAGGGGTGAAGCGGAGTTCGCCGGCGCTGCCTGGTGGCGCGGGCGGGGCGTCTGGACCGGCCAAGGCGCGGCAGGTTCATGCGCGGAGCGTCCGGCGCAGCAGTGGCCGGTGATGGATGGCGCGGCCCGGGCGCCGCCCAGCTGGGCAGCCGGCAGATGTGGGCAGCGCCGCCGCATTCCTCGGGCGCCCCCAGGGGCCTGGGAACACGGGCCCTGACTTATTTATTGATTGGCCGAGGCGGGAGGAAACATGACTCAATAATGCGTCGCCTGCCCAGGGAAGGCTTGTTTGCTTTTGTGGGAGCGTCAGAGGCAGCGTTCTGCCCCGCCGCCCGGGTGTTGCTAAGTGAACGGTAATGACCAAGCTAGAAATTTCATAGGGAGAGGCTAATGTCAAGCTGACTCTAAAAGTCCTTTTATGTGCAACTTCTGTCTAACCCTTGACGGGGAAAAAAAATCTGTGACTAAGAAAGTTCCAGTTGCACAGGGCGCGGGTTTGGAGGGCTGGGGTCGCTTCCGCTGCGCATGACTTTTGAAAGGAGGACTTGAAACTTTTTCCACTGGCTTCTCACACGTGTTTTAGGCCTTGAAATGAGAAGATTGACTGTAGGGTTTTCCTTCCCCCACCTCTGCCCCCTCCCCACCCCGCACCCTGGATCAAAGCGAGCCTGCAAATAACTCACGAGGGACACAGGCCGGAGTTTCCTCACTGTGGCTATTTGAGGCCATGCATCAAGCGTGCTTTTATTGTTGTTGTTTGGGGTCCCCCCCCCCGCCCCGCCCCGCCCCAGGCTGCAAATGAGACTGCAGATAAGGATTACCGAGGCAGGTTTGGTTTTATGCAGTGCTGATGCCTGTTATTTTAGGGCGAGCCTCCCTGTTTCCAACTCTGCAGTGTCTTCAGACACAACCTCATGATGCAGTCAGCTTTGCAGATGGACATTCAGTGCACCGAAATGGAGACAAGTAAAGGAATCTTGCCTAACAGCCCCCCAGAAGGGGGAAACATCAGCTAGCAAACTCTGCCCAGTGCGTTCGTCTCCGAGCCTGAAGTCAGTAAAAAGGACATGGAATGCTGCACCCTCCCCCTGCTCCCTGGCAGGCAGCTGTTGGGAGTCCTCCTCCCTCTCTTCACCCTTCCGCCAGGGGACAGCTGCAAATGCCCTTGTTCTAGAGGAGTCCTGGAGTATGAAAAGGGGAACTGAGAAGTATGGAACATGAAATAATAAATGCTGAAGTTTTCCCTTGGCAAAGACGCAAGCAAGGCGCTTGCTTTGCACGGCTTCCACGATGTATGTGCCTTACAGAGGGCAGAATGCTTAGCGTATTTTTAAACTCCAGAGTCCTTGGGAGCTTCTCCAAAAGCTTGAATGCTTTTCAAGTAACCCTAGCTCTAAATGATTATTCGATGGGGTATTTTTTAAAACAAGGCAATTTAAACTCCTAAATAGTTGCAACATCTGATTTTTAAATGGTAAAAATATACTCTGAGAAAGGAAAGAGTTCAAATGTTTATTGAAAGTTTAGATATGAAAGTAACTTGAGGATTGATGTCGGAGAACTGTAGGATCATTTACACCTGTCTTTTTCTGCTTCTCTGCTTCTACCATGTTCTCCATGTTGAAAACATACTTTCTTGAGTTCCTATATCCCCCAAGGAAATTGAGTTTCAATTCATTTGCTCATTCAACAAACTTCTTTGAGCAAGTGTTATGTGCCAAAAAGTCAAGATACAGTATAAAGGTTAATAAGTTCAAGAAATTAATGGAAAGCAAAACAAAAGTTCTTTGGAAGGACTAATAAAATAGACAGTAAACTAAATAGAGAGAGGGGACTGAAATACACATTACCAACAACATAAATGGGAAAAGAGGATAATAAACAGATAGACATGAAAATTTTATAAGCATAAAATAATACATGCATAACATCATGCCAATCATTTGAACATACACAGCAAATGAAATAGGTTATTTTTAGGGAAACATTACTAAAATTATCTTCAAAAAGGACGAGGGGGTAAAGAACCTATCATCCCAATAATTTTAAAAGAAATTTTAAAAGCTTATCAAAAATCTATCACGAAAAGTTTTCAGGCCCAGATTATTTATCAACTTTTAAGGAACATGTAAATCCTTGCCATTTAAATTCTCTGATAGCATAGAAAAATATGGAGAACTTTCCAATAAATGTCTGAAGGTAACATACATTTTTAGTTTTCCTAAACAAAGCCAGATTTATCTGCAAAAACAAAGCCAGATAAATATAGGAAAACTAAAAAGTATAGTTTCACCTCAGTTATTAATATGACAAAGAAATTCTAAGTATTAACATATTGAATCTGACAAAGTAAAAAAGGATAACACTATGAAGAACTGGGTTTATTCCACACTGTAGTTTACATCTAGGAAATCTGCTAATGTGATTTATTACATTAATTGTTAAAAAGAGAAATTTTACATAAGCATTTCATCAGATGCAAAAAAAAAAAAACTAAATAGAATTTAACAGCTGTTCCTGCTTTTTAATAATAAGTAGTAAATTAGGAGAGTAAGAAATTTCCTAAACTGTCTGGGGAATATCTTCCAAAACTCACAGCAAATATTTTATGTTAAATAGTGAAACACAGAGCTATTCCAGTGAGGTCAAGCACAGGATAGGAATGACTAAATTCACCTGGTTTTTTCCCCCCGATATTGCTTTGGAATTCCAAATCAGTGAAATAACATAACAAATATGCAGAATACAGTTATTGGAAAGGAATATATAAAATTATCATTAATTGAAATGATTTTTAGTATATATGAAAAAAAGAATCAAGATGCTTCAGTAAAATAGTATTAGGTTGGTACAAAAGTAATTGCAGTTTCAGACCGTGAATTTTAAATCATTCTAACTAGGCTCAAACACATCTTTATTAATCAGAATAGGAACCATTGCAATCATCACATTCGTGCCAATGAGAAATAAGTTTGTTTATTCCTATAGCGTAAAAATCCGTGCCTCGGGATTCGACAAACACTTGGAAAGCGTTTTCTGCATCCTGCTGGTTGTGGAAGCGTTTTCCCTGCAAAAAAGTTGTTGAGATGCTTGAAGAAGTGGTAGTCGGTTGGTGAGAGGTGAATATGGCAGATGAGGCAAAGCCATGTAGCCCAATTAGTTCAACTTTTGAAGGGTTGATTGAGTGATGTGTGGTGGTGCGTTGTCGTGGAAAAGAATTGGGCCCTTTCTGTTGACCAATTCCGGGTGCAGGCGTTGCAGTTTTTGATGCATCTCATGGATTTACTGAGCATACTTCTCAGGTGTAATGATTTCTCCAGGATTCAGAAAGCTGTAGTGGATCAGACCAGCAGCAGCAGACCACCAAACGGTGACCATGACCTTTTTTTGGTGCAAATTTTGCTTTGGGATGTGCTTTGGAGCTTCTTCTCCATTTAACCACTGAGCTGGTCGTCACCAGTTGTATAAAATTCAGTTTTTGTCACACGTTACAATCCGATCGAGAAATGGCTTGTTGTTTTGTACAGTAAGAGAAGATGACACTTCGAAATGACGATTTTTTTGATTTTCAGTCAGTTCATGAGGCACCCACTTATCGAGCTTTTTCACTTTCCAATTTGCTTCAAATGCTGAACGACCATAGAATGGTCAACGTTGAGTTCTTGGGCAACTTCTCATGTAGTTGTAAGAAGATCAGCTTTGGTGATTGCCCTCAATTTGTCCTTGTCAACTTCTGATGGCTGGTCGCTGCAATCTTCATCTTCAAGGCTCTCGTTGCCTTTGCAAAACTTCTTAAACCACCACTGCACTGTACGTTCGTTAGCAGTTCCTGGGCCAAATGCGTTGTTGATGTTGTGAGTTGTCTCTGCTGCTTAGGACCCATTTTGAACTCAAATAAGAAAATCACTCAAATTTGCTTTTTGTTTAACATCATTTTCATACTCTAAAATAAACATAAAATAAACAGCAAGTAATAAGTCATTAGCAAAAAAATAAAATAAAATGGGAAATGTGCATTAAAATGATCTATAACATAACCACATTTATTTAAGAATGTATTCCAACATCAAACTTCAACCATGCTAAAACCACAATTACTTTTGCACCAACTTTAATATATTAATAGGTGTCCCTTTTATGCCAGAACAACAAATCAGAAAATGAAACAGTGAAAATCCTACTTAAAAAGTCAATGGCGGCAATCCAATTGGGAAAGGATAGACTTTTCAACAAATGTTACTGGGTCAATTGCATATCCACACGGAAAAAGATTGATTTAGATAGACCCTTACCTCACACCGAACACAAAAATCAATTCAAAATGGATCCTTAACCTAAATGTAAGAGATAAAGCTATAAAATGTTTTGAAGAAACACAGAAGTAAGTGACCCTAGGTTAGGCAAAGATTTCTTAAAAAAATAACGAAAGTACAAGTGATAGAAGAAAAAGTTGATACATTAAACTTAATACAAATTAAAGCCTTCTCACTTCCAAATATACCATTACTAAAGCAAAAAGGCAAGGCAGAGACTGGGAGAAAATATTTGCAAATCATATACCCTATAAAAGATTTGTATCCAGAGTATATAAGGAACTTTTACAACTTAATACTAAGAATGTAAGTAGTCCAATTAAAAATAGGTAAAAAATTCAAATAGAAATTTCCCCAAAGAAAATATATAAAGTGGCCTATAAACCCATGAAAAGATGCTCGGTATTATTACTCATTAGGTAAATACAAATTGAAACTACAATGAGGTACTACTTCATGCCCACTAGGATTGCTACAATTGAAAAGTCAGACAATATCAAGTTTTTGATGAGAATGTGGAGAAATTCATAGTTTTGTACATTGTTGGTGGGAATGTAAAATGGTGCAGCCACTTTGGAAAACAGTTTAGCATTTTCTGGAAAAGTTAACATAAATTTATCTTATAACCCAGCAATTCTATTCCTAAGTATCTAATCGAGGAAAATAAAAACGTATGTTCACATAAATACTTGTATACTAATGTTCATAGCAGCATTATTTTTAACGTAAAAGCGGAAGTAATCCAAAAGTGGAAGTGGATGAATGCATAAACAAAATATTTTATATCCACACAATAAACACTATTTGATAATAAAAAGAACCAAAGTGCTGATACATGCCACAAATTGGATGAACCTCAAAAACATTGTGCTAAGTGAAAGAACCCAGGCACAAAAGATCACATATTACAGGATTGCATTTATACAAAAAGTCTAGAAATGGCAAATCTATGAAGACAGAAAGTAAATTAGTCATTGTCTGAGGCCGGAGTAGAAATGAAGATTAACTGTAAAAGGGCATAAGAAATACATTGGAGTGAAGAAAATGTTCTAAAACTGGATCATAGTGGTGCTTGCATGATTTGGTAAACACACTAAAAATTATTAAATTGTATACTTAAAACAAGTGAAGTTCATGCCATGTAAATTATACCTCAATAAAGTTGTTAAATAAAATGGCAGTGAGACTCTACTTTCAACAGAAATTGAGTATGAGTATCTTGTGGAAGACCAATGGTCCCAATGGGAGCAAACAGGAAATCTGGATTAATTTTTTTTAATGCTTGTAGGACTTGCCAATGCTACTAGGACTTGAGGGTTCAAATCCCTAAGGTGAAGAGGAACTCAGTGAAAGAAGTGAATGCTTTCCATGCATTTGCCGATTCTCGATGCCAGGCAAGAGGCTGAGAATCCAAGCAGAAGGCCGCAGCTAAGATACAGAGAATTTGGTCATCTCACAATACTGAAGAGAGAAAAATTAGATGTTGGAACTTCTAAGACAAGTGGAACTTGAGAGTTCGAGATATTGAGAGACTAAAGGCACACAGAAAAATGCCTAACATCCAGAGGACTTTTCCTCAAGGCGTTTGCCGAACTCTTTTTTTTATATAGTAACTTTTAATTTTGAAATAACTTAGACTCACAAAAAAATTGCAAAACTAGTGCAGATGATTCATATATACCCTTCATTCAGCTTCTCCTGGCAGTATCTCTGGCTTCTACCCACCACATGTTAGCAATACCCCTCGCCCAAGCATGAAAGTCACAATTTCTACAGATGTTGCCAAATGTCACCCAGAAGGAAAAATTACCCTTGGTTGAGAACCACTGCTCTAACATTAACAATTATATAAGCATAGACCAATTATTAAAACCAAGAAACTAGCATTGTTTATATGATTAACTGAAATACTTACCTTATAAAAATTTCTCCTAATGTCTATTTTCTGTTCCTGGACAGAATCCAGGAACACACTTTGTATTCCATTGTTGTGGCTCCTTGAACAAGCTCCACTCTGCAATGATTCCTTAGTCTCTCCTTGTCTTTCATGACCTGGATTTATTCAATGAGACCTAATTCGTTAATTTGTGGAATGTCTCTTAATTCTGTTCGTCTGATGTTTGCTCGTGATTAGATTAAGATTTTGCATTTTTGGCAAGAATATGACAGAAACGATGTGTTCTTTTCAGTGCATGATATCAGGGGATATATCGTGTCAATATCTCTTATTACCAGTAGTGTTAATTTGATCACTTGGTTGAGGTGTTGCCTACTGCATTTCTCCACCATAAAATTATGATTTCTCCCTTTGTAGTTGATAAATGTCTTGGGAAAGAACCTCTGAGTATATGCAAATATTCCGTTTCTCTTTCAATTTTTGCCCAAGTGTTCAGTATCCATCAATGAATCTTCCCTGAATTAATTGTTACTGTGAGGTTTGCCTAAGGGTAATTTTGTATTTCCCTCGTTTCTTCTACATTTATTCATTTTAATTCTTCTAGAAGGAAGAGTTGTCACTTCTATCCCATTTACTAATTTATTCATTTTTATATCAGGATAGACTCATTAATATTTATTTTATTTTATGGGTTATAATCAAATACATTATTTTTTATTAATATTTTGTTGCTCAAATTATTCCAGTGTTAGTCATTGAGAGCTTTTTCAGGTTAGTCCTGTGCCTTTTTGACATGTTCTCACCATTTTTCAAGCTCATCCTTATTTTCTAGGTTCCGAAGATGTTCCAGGCTGATGTGGTATTGTCCCTATTCCACCTCTGGAATCAATCACTTTTCCAAGAAGCCATGGTAGTTTTTAGTGGAGATGGAATTTAGAAAGCAAGTTCTGGGCTCTGTGTGCTCAGTGCCACCGAGTTGCAATTTCTCCTAGGCCCTTTCAGCAGACAGAGATAGGAAGTATATGTACATGTACTAACATATGTATACATACACATCTACATTTATTTTTATATCTATCCACCTGTGTAAACATTTGAAACTACAAGTTCATATTGACTCCTTCAATTCTGATTCAAAGACCATAATTTTATTTTAGTCTTCCCCATTTTCTTATTTGTAACTTTTTTTTCTCACTGTGAGAAACCTGGTTCTCATCATCTACAAAATCTATACTTATTTGTTCCAACCTAGTATGCACATAGAGTAATTACAGAATTTCAAACCCATACCTTTGTGAAAAACAGATTTACTAACTGTAATATTTTTGTAAAGTTCTTTTTGCCTTCAGCCTTACCTTGTAAAGTAAAAATACTATTTCCAAAATTATTCGTTAGTTCTTTCCTTCTCCATCATTTTCAGTGTGGTTACTTACTCATTTATAATATAATTGGGTTCATTTCTTACTGTTTGTATTCCTTTTGGGGTTTCCCCAGATCCTGATGAATTTTGTTTGTTTACTTATTTATTGGCACAGCATATAAAACATTACCATGATTCTAAGAGTCAAAGCTATGCAAAAAGGTGTATTTAGAGAGAAGCAACTTCCTCCTCATCTCTATTCATTTGCTGAATTCTTAAGCTTCATAAGGCAAAGATCTGAGAAGCTAAGCAGAAAGCTGCTGAATAGCAAAGGAGGATTTGGGGCAGTTTCAAGATTCTGAAAAGAAAACAATCGAAATGCAGAGCCTGCTAAGCAGGAAGACTCCCAGTGAAAGTCTCAAGCTTTCCATTGCTACCCCTAGAGGGATTTCAGCCTCCAGTTAGTTCACTTCCTAACTGGATTAAGATGAACTTCCTCAACTCTCTCCCCACTGAAAGATACAGTGAACTCTCTCTGTAAGGAGATGATGTTGTTCACAGCCTCAACAATTTTTATATACAATGTCTAACATTCAATCAAAATTAAGTAGACATACTAAGAAACAGGACCAAGAGAAAAAATAGACCCATTACAACAATTTTTTAAATTTCTTATTAATTTCCTCAATAGAAGCAGATATATTGTTATACTAACTACACAAGTATCACTTGCACAGGCTCTTTCCAGGGCTCTGGGAAGAGCCCCAAACATGTGTTCACAGGGCCACATTTGTAAAATTTGCAACAACCACCAAAAAAAGGTTTAAGTACATCCAGCTAAGACTTTTTTCTTTCCATTCCTACTTTCTCTCTGACTTGTCCATTCAAGCTGCTATAACAAAATACTATAGACTGGGTGATTTACAAACAATAGACATTTATTTCTTACAGTTCTGGAGACTGGGAAGTCTAAGATCAAGGCTCCATCAGATTTGGTGTCTGGTGAGGACCTGCTTCCTCATAGATGGCCATCTTTTTATCATAATCTCACGCAGTAGAAAGGATGAAGGATCTCTCTGGTGTCGCTTTCACAAGGACACCTATGATGATTAATTCTAAGTGTCAACTTTACTGGATTAAAGGATACCAGATAGCTGGTAAAGCATTATTTCTGAGTATATCCCTGAAGGCAAATTCTCTCTCTCCCTCTCTCTCTTCTGGAGCTGAGATACCCTTCTTCTCCTTCCCTTGACCATCAGAACTCCAGGTTCTCCAGCCTTTGGACTCTGAGACCTGCACCAGCATCCACTCCCTCCCCAAACAGGTTTTCAAACCATAGATTTAGGACTGAGAGTTTCACCATCTGTTCTGCTGGTTTTCAGGCTTTTGGACTTGGACTGAGCCATGCTATAGGTTTCCTTGGTTCTACAGCTTGCAGACAGCCTATTGCAGGATGTCTCAGCCTTCATAATTACATGAGCCAATTTCCCTAATAAATCCCCTCTCATAGGTCTATATAGGCATATATCTTGTTGGTTCTGTTTCTTTGAAGAACTCTGACTAATACAAGCACTGATCCTATTCATGAAGGCTCTAATCACCTCCCAAAAGCTCCACTTCGTAAAACATCACCCTGGGGGCTTAGGATTCCAACAAATGAATTGGGGTCGGGGAACACAAACATTAAGTCCTTTTAACTCTGACACATTCTCCTCATATCAGATGGCAAGTTTATCAGGTGATGGAGTGGTCACAGACATTTTAGGGAACTGACCTAAGGGAATTTGAATAGACAATATATTTAGTTGAGATCGATGGGATATATGTGCATAATCCACAGTCACTTCCAGGTATAGTTCAGTTGTTGCTAACCAGCTAACTATCCCAATGTCAAAATGGCTCCTAAGAATATACTTACTTCCCACTGCTGATACGGGTCCAACAAGCACAATTATGACATTTGGATAGTGGAGAAAGGTGCATTTACCGAGAAACTAATGAAGCTTAAGTTTCGAGGCCCTCATTGTCAGGAGACCCTTTCTAGGCCACTCACCTAATTTTGTATCTATAAATTTATATTCTTTGCCTTAAAAATGAGACTCAAAATTATATAGTCTTCAAGCCCCTCGCATTTCATAAATTTGTAATTTTTTGTGATTTCTATTCTTATTCTAAGTAAAAATTCACTTTAGTGCTTAATTAAGCTTTCATAATTTTGTGTTCCTTTTCTTATAGTTGGCCTCAAAGTTGTTATTAAACTGAAATATGAGGTTGAAGAATTTTTAATGATGTCATATTACATAGACTTTCCAGGAGATATTTCCTTAAGGAAACATCTTAAAATAAGATTCTAAAGTTTTTGGTTCTTTTGTGACAAACTTTATTCTCTTTTCTACTTTATTCAGTCCTTGGAATGGAGAATTAGAAAAAGCTGGGAACAACTTTTATAATGCAGGTGTAATTTCTTTCTGGGCCATCAGTCACCATATAACTTTAAGATATCACTCTACTTTAAAACTTTCTTTATCATATTAAACTTCATTATAGAAATAATGCATAGTTATGGCCAAAATACCAAATAGTACAGATGGGTATAAAATGCTGATTTGTCCATTTTAGAGATTACCAAATTACTGTATAAGGGAAGATGAGAAAGTTAATGTATTCACCTTCCTGCCACCTCTTCTCTTCCCTCCACTTCCACTTCCTGGAATAACGTTCTGGACAAAGGAAATTTTCAGACTTTTACAGGAGGAACATTGTTTTTTACCCACATACAAAATTACTACTTTAACTTGTATGGATTTTCAAGTTCAAATTTCCTTCCCTCAGAATTTTGACAATATTATCTTCACCACTTAGTGTCCAGTTAGGCTAATTAGGAAGTCTCATGTCAATTTGATTTTTTTTTAAAAAACTTATTTCAGTTCATTGTTTTTCACTCTTTGCCTTTGGAGGCTTTCTCGAAGTAAAACAACTAAAACAAATGATTAGCCTCAGTAACTAAACCACATAACACTTGAATGATCTGGCAATTTGTTTTATGTTCTAGTTACCCAGAATACTTTTAATCAAAAGACATGCTCAAAACATTTTTTATCAAGTTTGTTACTCTATCAAAGTACAGTAGAAATCCTGTTATCAGATACAGTCAGGTTAATGGAGAAAGTTGGGTAAAGAGGAAAATCATTATGTAACTTACACTTTTTAAAATTTTGAACAAAACTTATAAACTTGCATTTTATCACCAATGAGGGCCATTTTTTTTTTTTTTTGGAGGCTGGATCCATCAGTGATATCTTTTGAATAAACCACACCCCTAGTTCATCCTCTGTGTTTTCTTCTATACATTGCTTTAAAGTGGAAAGAGAATGAAAGAGCTTGTGAATCTATTTAAGTATAGAATCTTAGACTTTTAAGGCTTTTTTCCCAAAACCTTAATAGATTTCTTGTCCATACTTCAGTCATTAGCAATTTATCAACTGGAATCTATTGAGTCTTTTCAAAGAATTCAACTTACTTTTCATAAAGATTTACATGATGTTTTATTCAATAACCTAATTATAATAACAAGAAAAATGGCATAAACTGATTTAAATATACTTGGGTAATTCATAGCATCTTCTCCCCAACCTGCAACAATCTGGTATTTCGAGATGGATTTTGAAGTGGAAACCTTTTTTTTAATGTTTCAAAATCACTTCTCAGGCTGTGTATAACACAGCCAGGCATTCAAATCTTTCAGTGTGCTAGTTCACAAATGGTTAACAACGGATTGATTTCATGCGGCTCTCGCTTGTGCCGAAGCAGATATTATACTGCTGATGCAAATACCAAACTCTGTATAATGTGCCAGTAATTAAACTGCTACACTTGAACACTGCCCATAAATATATTTAATATCAAGTTGTGATCACTGTTTACAAATTCAAGCTTTCTGAAGGTTTTACATATGGTGATAGGAACATTAAAGATACAATGACATTGTTTATAAAATTGTCCTTTATTTTCTATTCTCTACATATTCTATCTTGGGTATTCATGATTGATTTTTATTAAACTTATTATTATTGGAATAACCATCCAGGGACTTCTCATGATGCAGCCCTGTATTCCACATCAGCAGAACATGTTCATTTATTCTACAACTTCACTCATTCATTAACTCATAATCCAAGCAGGTACCATGTATTTTTCGTGTGTCTAGCAATGCTCTTAGGGTTATCGTTAAAATAATTCAAACACTACAGGACTTCTCCACTCCTTCTCTTCATCCGTCTCTCTGTCCCTGTGCACCTCAGCATCTTTGGGGGAGGAAACCAATTTGAAAAAGGCAGCAGGGGTTATATTGGAGTCATGTGAATGAAGGTGACTGCTGGTTGCCTCCTAATAAGAAGAAAGTCCAGAAGTCCTACAGGAAAGGACCAGGGCACTACAGGAGGGCAGGGGGGCTGCTCTGAAAAGAAGAGGAGAAAGACATGTGGAAATCTGAGGCCAGAACGTTCCAGACAGAGACAGAAAGCACGAAGGCCCCAGTAGGACCAGGCTTGGCAAGCTTCAGCAGCAGGAGGAAGGCTGGGGTGGCTGAGGATCCGGAGCAGAAGCAGAGGCGGGTGCGGTACCGTGAAGGAGCCGGTGCCAGCGGCGTGGGGAGCGAGGGGCTATGGGGGGCTACAGACCGAGATGCCACCCGGGAAAGCTGCGAGCAAACACTCGGCGCAACAACTTTTAACAACACCTGTACTTGGCAATATTTCAACATTACCGCTAAAATTATGGACATTGACAAAGAAAAAGAAACCGAAATATCTTCCTTTCATAATTCATAGACTATATATAAAATTATGAGCCATTTTTGCCAAATGAAATTTTCATCTATAGAGAATACCCATAGATATTTCTAGCCCTTTGTCCCTTCTTCCAGCTCCTTTTTTTCCTATGGCATTTGGGAAGATTTGTTATTTTTCATAATATATGGATAGGTTTGAAATATTTTTCTTTAATTTCCATATTCCAAAAATTCACAATCCTATTTATGTGGTCACATCACTACGAATATGACTCCATGTCACATAAATAGTCGTGTAACTTTTTATGTTGTCTCCTGCTTATGTCGGGGAGTTTTCAGAAACCCTATATTATGGTCTTGTTCTAGGTTTGCTCCTTTTCTGGGGCTGGTGCTGTAATATATGGATTGAAGCCTGCTACTCTGATGCTCCTGTCAGCCCGAAACTTGCCTTCCAGTTTGTATCAAACCATGGTATACAATAAATCAGCCCATGTGTCTGCGCAGCTATATATTCTTTCTGTGGCTTTAAATATTTTTATAATCACGGGTACAATATAGGACTCAGGGGACTCTTTAAAGCCAGCATTTCGAAACAGCTGAATAGAGATTCAGAAAACCTGTGTGCTATTGGGCTACATTGCAGGAAAACTTCTCTGAACCTTTGATGTGCGTAGGGGTTTGGTTTTTCTGGGAAGCACATTTAATTCTATAATTATTAATTTCTACAGTAAGAGCTATTCCTGCAACTCACTGGATTGTAGTACATAACATGTAGGATGACTTTCCTTGTGCCCACACCTCTGAAATCACAAGCGGACGCACAGCTCACATTTGGCCACAAACCAGCCCTTGACCTCGGAGAGTTAGATGCTCTCATACCTCAGTCAGCCCAAGCAGTCATACCATACTTCTCCTTAATAAACCAAGCAAACTTCATCAAGCTGGATATAGGTGTCCTGAAATTGGAGACCAGAAAAGAAGATCCACCCCGAAACCAGCTCCCTTGATTCCAGCGAAAGGGCTAGTCCCCATTCGATTACGATTGATACCTAATTAAAGCAAACTAACTTTGGGAAAGTAGAAACCCATTAGAAACAGACCCCATAGAATGATTTTGGCGGTTGATTATATCAAAATTGCAGGTGAGATCTTTAATAAGTTATTTGTTATTGATCGATGTTGAACTAGGACCCCTGAGACATTTTAAACACGTGTCCTGAGAAACCCATCCTCGCTGGCCTCCTGTCCCAACGCCCTGCACCACACACACTCAGACATGCACCAACTCTCCACCTGGCCTGCGGGGGAGTCCCGTATGAAGCTCCCCCAACCGGTGCCTGCGGAATATATGTGAAAACAAGTATTTTGTGATATTTGGCATTCTAGGGGAGTAGGGCGTTACAATGACTCAGTTTTCCCTATGGGAAATTACTCTGTTGAAGTGCATAAAATAATAAGTGAGTAGCAAAGTCGCATATAGCAAATATAATTGCACTGATATTTAAATCCAGGATGTGTATAGGTAGACCTTCATGATTTATGAAGCTTTTCCTATGTGGTTTTCAAGGAAGATCATTTTTCCATTTGTGGTATAATATGGTTCTACTTCCAGCAACCCTGGGGTTGTTCTTGATCACTTTTTCATAGGGTGAGGCTTGTGTGTGCAGGGGCCACCATGGCAGCAGGGAGTTGGTTACCAAATTGCAAAAGCAGATAGCTCACTGCAAGGAAGTGCAGAGACGCTCCATACAAATGTGGTGTCACAGACACAATCCTTAATTCTGGAGGCCTCTGCAACTTCTCAGAACCTTTCAACAACATATAAGTCATCTACGATGCTCCTTGCTTTCAGAACGCTGTTTCTGAAGGCCCACCTAAGGCTCTAGGTGCTGTGGTATGTCTCAAAGGGGCTTTGCCAGATGTGCGGTGTGCCGGGGAGGTCTCGGGCTGAGCCTGAGAGATGCACGCCCCGTTGGCTCCCCGCGGAGGGGAGAAAAACCTTTCCTTTTCAGTTCTGTCACTGTAGCCTCTGCGGTCTCCCTCGTACCCTAGCCCATTTACACTTTTCCCAGGAAGCCAGGTAAATGCATAATTCTAACTAGCTGTGACCGCATTGCCCTCCACAATGGTGTTTCAATTGTCGCCAACTTCCATTGGCAGCTGCGGCATCTCCAACTGCCTCCTCCCCAAACTACCACTCCTAGGGGAAGGTCTCCGGACACTGATGGAAATGGCTGGCCACTCTGGGTGTTCGGTAGCTCCGGGAGTGTACATTTTGCTTTGTTTTATTTTGTTTTCTTCTATCGGTGATTAAAACTACAAATTTATTTAATGTACAGAACAGACTTTGTGAATAAACACACACACACACACATACACACCACTCCATAATTGCTTTAAATGCTGGACCCATTCTCAGACGCTGTCATCTACTCCTCAGATGCTGAAAGCCCCCATCCTCCAGCCCCCCCGCCACTCCCCCACCCTGTCCCACACCAGCCTTTTGTTCTGATGGCAAATCAGACATCCCAGAGCTTTGCCCAGCCAGACCTGGTATATAGTAGACCAATTTCCTGTGTACCCAGCCTCTTTAGTTGGACTTTTGGCAGATTAAAAACAAAAGATATGACCAATAATACTCATAAAATACTGTGCTTGTTTGATGTTCTCCCTTAGGTTCACAGCAGACACACAACTGCCCGGCCATATATCACTCAGAAATGTTTTACTGATCTTCTGGAAATATGTCATCATTTAGGAGTATTATATATCTTTCTAAAATCACTCAAGATTTATGGTGGTGACTTGAATTTCTTTAGAGCTATCTGCTTCACACTTTTGAACACCGAAGAAAGAGGAAAGATTGTATTTTAAGGAATTTGGAGCAATGGTTATGAAGGAGCCAGAGACCAGGACATGTCCTGAGATTAGACATGAAACGAATGAAAACAGAGGGTCGCTGGAACTGACAGGAGCTTCTAAGATTCCAGAGGACCCCACCCTACAGTCTCCGGCCCTGGACCAAACCCTCCCCCTGTGTAATGAGCCATGGAATTTCAGTTCTCACCCAATCACCTCTGTCTCTCATTGGTTCATCCTACCTTGGGATTCCCTAAAGGATTGTTGGGGAATGGTGATTGCAAACTAAATCTCTTGCCAAGGATGCTTTTGAGTTACTAAAAAGACACAGAACTGTGGAGGGATTTGCCTTTTAGAGGGATAAATCTTCAGGATAAATGGAAGGAATGTGTAGAAAGGTTTAACCAACAGACAAATCTGCAGTACCCCTCTGAAAGAGTGAATAGTCCCCTTAAAAATGACTCTGGCGTAAGACCTCTGTCGGTGTTAGCAGGGCCACTCTGCCCACTAGTTCTCCTGCAAAATGGTTTCCAAGAAGTTCCCTGCAGTGTTCATCAAAATAAGTGGGCTTCCTTCCATAGAGGTGATGCTGCTCGCCCCTGGAGACCGAGACACATGCATTCTCCCCCGTGACATGGAGAGGTATAAAGGACTGTTGTTGTCACCATCTGTGACCAACGACCCATAAGAATCAAAATGTTTGCATGGGATAAGGGTGTTGTCGACACCCTTAGGACAGATCCGAGCTAACTGGCCTTGGAGTGGAAGGAAAGACTCAGCTTCACCAGCAAGAACCAAGGAAGCCGACCTGCCGCTGAATCGATCAAGGTCCTCGTTCAAGGAGAGATTCCTGAAATGAAAAGAAACACCCACATCACCCTGGGAGAACAGAACTAGCAAAGGGATATTTTTCCAGGGTGGGTAGCTGGGTTCTCATTTGAGCCCAGTCTTATGGTGGAGGAAGATGAATAAAGTACCCTCCCCCTCGAGAGCCAGAAGATGCCCATGGTAACGTCAGTTTTCTTCTGGAGATAGCCCATGGGATCGTACATGACCTGCAAGTTTAGCCCATGAGCGAGGCCGCTCAAGGGGTAATGGACCAGCTGGGGACAAAGCCCAAGCCCATGATGCGCAATCCTGAGTTTCTTTTTCCCCTCCTTGGCAGGTACTTGTTGTGGGGGATCGCTGGTGAGACAAATACTAGCCTAGTGCAACGGGCTAGTATTGATGCTGACGCTAAGGTGAAGTATCATTTTTCCTAATCACTCAGCACAGATACCTGCATCAATGGGAAGAAAATGCATTTTAGCTCGGTACTCCCCATTGCATCCTGTTGCACTTTGAAGGGCACGAGAGCAGGTGAGCATCTGCAGACAGACATTCACATGCCAAAGTTGCGAGCCCATATCCAGACTCCCGAAGAAGGAATACGGGAACCCTGGTGAACTCCAGAGCTGTTCTCACCGGCGGTGCATCCCCAGGAGGTCCTGCACTGGTCACTTCCAGCACCTGCTGTTTGCCTCAGCGACCCCCAGGGAGGCCCTATTCGGGAACAGTAGACAGGGGATTTCTTTGTTGATGACTCATCTCTCTCTAATGTTTTCACCTGCCCCAAAGCCTCTTCTATTTAGAAATGAAAAGGTGTGTGTCTGGGGATTAGCTTATCATTCTTTGACTCCAATGTTTTTAGAGGGGATCTTAGGGATAGGAGAGGTCTCGAAAAGTCAGCTCTGGGTGCCCACAATTAGGATGGAGT